>JAANSK020300601.1:0-19538 GCA_011763485.2 Isoetes engelmannii
CTACTGTATATATATATATGTGTATATATATATTTTTTTTTTTTTAATAAGTCTCAGTTCAGTGAATGAGGCCCAACATCAAGAATATCTCTCACTTTTACAGTATGCATCAACATTTTACTGCCAATTGCCTCGAAAACCCTTCCGGGTGTGGGTTTTTTGATCTTGACAATAATACGCTTGTTGTTCTCTTTGTTTGGGCCCCATGGACCAATTGGTCTTGGTGGAGGATAAAATTACATCCTATCCCATCCCATCCTTAAATTGATGTTTTCTTTTTCCTATCTTGCTATAAAGGTCGTTTTAGTCTAAGTTGCTTGACTTTCTCGAGTATTGCCTTGCAATTCTAGACTCATTATATTTAACAAGTGACAACAAGAAAGTCATTGAGTGAAGGTAGGATAATGCTCAATAGGATAATGCTCAATATGCATTCAATTCAATTGATTATTAGTTAATAATGAGTAGTATCCATCATTCCTAACATCTTAGATATTAGACATGTGAAGAAATTTTTGACATCAATACCATACTATGCATAAGCAAATGATTATTTAGATATTATATCAATACCATACTATGCATAAACAAATCAGCATCTAGATATTATTTTGACACTTATGGAGCTTTTGTGTGAAAGTACAGTATGATCCAGTGGCGATAAATGTCGTATTTCCTTCAACAACACACATCTTTGAAGTATCAATGGTCAATAGTAGGCATTTAACATAAAGAAACGAGAAATCAAATGAAGCCAACATACTCGTACAAAAACAACTTTATATATCTTGGGCTGCGCTTTTGTAAGCTTGGGGCAGGAACAAGGTACAATTAAAATATGTGACAGAAGTAGAAGTGTCTATTTCAAGACTAGTAAAGCCATATGCTGATTGAAAATTACCAGTACCGCCAACAATAGAGAGTTCTACTTTACCATTGAGATCATAATCAGTGCCATGGAAAGCAATCGTTCCATTGTATTGAGGGGTTTCCAGAACTGCACTGAGGATGAATTCTACATTTGATGCATCTGTAGATGTAACGAAGACTATGCCTTCGAGGCGACCCAAAACAGTGGATGTATTAGAGCTACTTTCTCTAATGTAGTCGTCCATGACGAAAATTGAGCCAAATTGATTTGTGCTTGTGTCACTATTGCCTGTGTCCCTGACTGCAGTTGCATTGGCACCTGTAAGTGCACCCCCATGGTGGTACATGCCGAAGTTTACTTTTGCAACGTCAAGATGGTTACCTTGTCGAAGGACATGCAAGCTTTGGATCATCATAACTTGACTAAGGATGAGTCCCATTATCAATACAAAGCTCGTTGTCGCCATAACGCACCTTCTCTCTTCCTCTCCTGGATGCTAAAAATCGATTTAAGACAATTCGATTCTTTGCTCCGATACAATGATGCTACCTAGTTTTATAGTGGTTTTTGCCCTTTCATGCGCATGTATATGTGGTAATAAATATGACTTCATGTTCTATTCACGTTCTCTTGAAAATGTCTCCATTAGATGTTGCTTTGACTTATATAAAATATCTCTTTTTTGCATTTTGGTTCAATATAAATGTGATCTACACATATTGATGTTGATTTTGTAAGATAAAATATTCATACAAAAATACCAAGTCAAGAACTACAGAGTGTTCCACGACTTGGCAAATGAAAGCAATGTTTTAAAGTATTAAGAAGAAAGCAACTAGTTGTTTTCTATCACTTATCTAGAAATATTTTAAGTTTTGCAAACACCACTCAATGTCAGGCCAGTGAGTGGTGGGGAAAGTTGGTACAAGAAAAAATCCTACAAGCTTAAAATATTATAGGCAATCCAAAAATTGTACATGCAATCTCTTAGCAGATTTTTAATGTATCAATAATCTTTCAAACAAAAAGTTATATATGTAGTTCAATTTTCTGGTTATTTCTCATCTATCCTCATCTTTTTTTTTTTTTGAAGAACTTGTATCAATGTATTAAAAGAATGACAAGAATACAAGGTGAGTTTGGAGCAAGAGAAACTGCCTCGAAGAGACAGCAGTACCCCACCACTCTAACATCCACTCAACTACAACTGAACAAAACAACCGTCAGCGTCTACTATCCCAAGGAAGTCTCGCCAAATGGCGAACTTCTGCTCGGCCAACCCTGGGAATACCTGGAAACTCTGAAACAGCTTATACCTCAAGCGGGGAATCAAAGATGTCGAAGGCTGATGCACCCCCTGAAACACCCACAACCGCCGATGCTTCCAAATCAACCACACTAACCAAGCTACACACAAGTGCAGAGCTTGCTTCCTCGGAGGGGGCCACGCTCCAGGATACAAATGCAAGAGCAACTGCTGACTGGTTAGCCGAATCCCAAGCCGAACCTGGACCCAATCCCAGGCCGCCTGTAAGTGCGGACAGAGGACCAGACAGTGTTCCACCGTCTCTGGATGGAGACCACAACAGGGGCACAAAGGACTAACTCCGGACATGAATCTGCTAACCCAGGTATTAACCCGGAGATACCGGTGCACAACCTGCCACAGGAGCACCCTAACCTTCGGAGGGGGAAGGGTATTCCACGTCCAGACCCAAACCGAGCGCCATCGGGAACCTGGAAGCTGCAGAGACC
Organism: Isoetes engelmannii; assembly: GCA_011763485.2. NCBI lineage: Eukaryota > Viridiplantae > Streptophyta > Lycopodiopsida > Isoetales > Isoetaceae > Isoetes > Isoetes engelmannii. The sequence continues at coordinate 2,627 of JAANSK020300601.1, forward strand.
ACTTGCCAGATGGAGGCAAAGTGTCATGGATGACCAAAGTACGGTAAGCAGACCGCACAAAGCACGCAGCATCGATATCGGGATGGCCCTCCAAGGCCGCACCACCACCTCCCCCTGGAGCAGTTCAGGAATGTGCCGCGGGACGCACCGCGCTACCTGCTCCCAAATAGCCCGGTCACTGGCCCGCAGGCAAAACCGCACTCGGAAGAACTCCCATGAAGCAAGCTGGCCCGCCCAATACCAATCCTCCAGAGTGTGCACCCCCGCCTGCCTCCAGCGGGCCTGCGTCCGGGCGTGCACGATAGCAGCCAGAGGCAACTATGCCGGGGGCAAAGGCACCCACAAGAAGGGTGAAGTATGATGATACACCGCAGCCTGGTCCAACTGAAACAACACCCGCACATGCTCCCACGCCCGTAACACCCCAGTGAGGAAGGGGGAAGCATGCGGGAAGGGCTTAAGCCCATACAGCAGTGCCCATGACAACTCCACATGAACAATAGGCTTCCCGAACGCCACACAGTGGCGAAGGGACTGCAGCAGCAAAGCCGCACCAGGCGAGGATGCTCCATCCTGCAGAATGCTCCACACGAATTTGGAAACCAACACCTTGCTATGCAGCGCCAAATCAAGGATGGCTAGGCCTCCATCTTCTCGAGGGCGGAGACACTTCCACCACGCCACCTTAACCACTGCCCCCTCATCATCCCCGCCCCATACAAAGTTCCGAATCATCCTATCCAATGCCTGCATCTTCCCTTCAGGGGCCAACATAGCGGACACCGTGTAAATATGCGTGCTGCAGAGCACCGACTTGGCCACCGTGATTCTCCCTGCCATAGACAACATCTATCCTCATCTTCAAACTCCTCATTATCTTTTTCACGCCATCACTGGCATTTTGTACCAGATGTAGTGAAATTGTGTCTGTGATTAGCACGATCTTTCCAGATCTTGTTCCATATTTGGGCCCACCAACAAAATCCTCATGAGAGCATCAAGTTGATCAAACTTCAATTTATTTTATATGGTTGTTTTGATGATGTTCATTCTGCTAAAGCCTCGTATAAGCATAAACTATAGTTTGCATAGATTTAAATATATCATATGAATAAATATTTTTCCTACAGATTTTCGTATGTACCAGTGCTTTTCCTATCAAAACCGAACTGTACCAGTTGATTTCCTATTGATCTTAAAATGTATCAAAAAAACAAAAATTTGTACCGGCAAAATTGGCATACCTAGGATTTTCCCCATCACTGGTTCAAAGTCTCCATTTTAACCACAAGGACTAAGTGGGGAGGGTACAACGAGGGAATACATTACATGCTATACTCCTAGCATTTGCATCATGCACCAACATCCATTTAACATAATACATCAACTACCATATGCGTTATATGCCAATATAATAATACATCAAGAACTATGATGCACAACGCAACAAGATTCCAAAACCAGAAACATTATATGCTCGATTACGTCACAAAAGGAACCCGCAGTTCCAAACTGGGTCGCGAGCCCAGAATAACGGTCTATATAACCTACCGGATCCAAGATGGTGCATATGCTCCCGTATGACTCACCAACCAGGGACAACCAAGTCGATGCATATATTCCCATATGACTCACCGCACTTGGCACAAGACATCCATGAAGACGCATATGCTCCCATGTGAATCATCAACCATGGGGCGACGTCTAGACAGCGAGGCTCCCCTTGATCCACCCCATCAAAGGTGGCTGTCCAAAGACAAGCACATTCCATGCATTCGACATACATTGGGCAATAATTGCAATAACCGTGTTTATGCACATTTCAATGCAATGCAACATTATCTAAATATCGGTATAACAATTATGACATGCATGCCACTAAAATATATGCCATGCGTAATTCTAGAACCCATCACAACTAATACATAGAACCTATGTCTTATTCATACACACTTAGCAACAAGGCAATATAACTATATATACTAAGGCAATGCCATATAGTATTTTAGTATTTTTCTATTGTATACTAGGACGCCTACTTAACGATGCGTTATTTCATGGTAGATTAGACCAACCAAGTTAGGGCCCATCCCCATTAGGTGCTTTACCCTGATTTTCGAATTTGTCATGTCATCTGAAACGAATGCACAAAACATTAGCCGTTCGCATTGATCTCCTGATTTCTTGACCCCAAAACTCACAAGAAGACAAACCAAGAAAATTCTTCATCACTACATGACAAAACAATTGAAGCAATTAGACAAACCCAGTTGCAAAATAAGGAATTCAGAAGTGAGAGCCCATCCCCATTAGGTGCTCTACCTGATTTCTGAATTTACCATATCATCTGAAACGAAAGCACAAAACAACGGCCATTCCCATTGATCTCCAGATTTCTTGACCCCAAAACTCACAAGAAGACAAACCAAGAAAATTCTTCATCACTACATGACAAAACAAGAAGCAAAGAGACAAACCCAATTGCAAAATAAGGATTTCAGAAGTAATTAAGGAGTTCTGAAGAATGCAGAGGTGCCTCTGCCAGGTCATCCCAAATGGAAATTGGGGGACGCAATAGGAATGGAATTTTTGTAACCCAGTTTGCCAAATGGCGAAGACACCTTCGATTAAATGCTCAATGGGGATGGGCTCTTATGCCCTGACCCCCTCAATTTTCTAGGCACGACAAGAAGGGAACAGTGGATTAATTAATTTTTTCTTTAACTCAATATTAACTTAAAAGGGTCCGATCTGAACATATAAAAAGCAGTTTCTTATTTTTCTTTTTTCTTCTTTCTTCTTTCTTCTTTCTGCCACAATCTAGATGCCGCGGAACGTGCCACGTTTTAGCATCGCACATCATATCGCGACGTTTTAGTACCGCCATAGCCATGGAAGACGATGACACTATGTTTCTGCATATACTATCTCATATTTGAAATCTTACTTGTAATTCGTCTGGGGGAACTGTTCCACGATTGTGTATCAATCCAATCCGCCATAGCCATCTTTTTCCATGAATTCCTTCTGTTTGCAAAACGTGTGTATTTAAGTTTTTTAGTTTTCTCACAGATTTCGGCGTGTATAATGCAGGCGCATTTCAGTACAGAGATAGGTTGAATTGATGAGAAGGAAGAAATGGGGGCAGAGAGATGGGGAAGACTGATGCTGCTTCATCCAAGGCTGCGACAAAACGACATGAGTTTACCGCCAGCTTGGTGATACGTGACCTTCCAGTTGTGCAAAAAGAGGTAGGTAACTCAGTGGGAAGCTCTTTGCCCTCAGTGGTGGCTGCTTCAGTGATTCTGAAAGAAGGAGATTTTCCTCCCTTGCAAGGCACTGTAGGTAAGAGTGTGAAAGGTAATGGGAATTTGCATCAAACAGGTACAGATTGGAATCTTACCGTAGTCCCTCAACCTCAAGCTAATGATGGTTCCTGGAAGTCATCGGATTCTGTCACAAAAGTTTCATATCAAATATTTGGTGATTGACTCTGTAAGGATATACCTAGTGCATCTAGAAAGGCTAGGGTATCAGCTGCTTTACAGATGTTGTCTGAAGGGAGTAAGGATGAGTTATCAGCAATTTTGGACACATTGAAAGGTCGGCAGGCTCAGCTTCAGCAACAGTTACCTTCAGATGACATATTTTATCAGTCTGATTGTCAGAACGTAGTTCAAGCCTCTGGTATTCCTGTGGTTGAGGTGGACCATCAAGCTCATATTAAGTGTGCTGAGAAATTATCCTCTTCTGCAGTCCTTGGCTATTTTACTGGTGGCTACTTAGATTTCTCATGATTTTGTGTTTGTTAATACTGTTTAAGGTCCAGTAGACTAATCCGTACAGATTAGCTAGTTTATCCCACTGCCTTGCAGCAGCCAAAGTGGAGGACACGTATAGACTCAAAGTTCTACACGTCGGGGATCATCATCGTTTATCTCGTCTTTTGCGACGCCTTCAACTCTCTCCTCTTCAGTCCATCAAGTTGTTGGCAAAAAACTTTGTTTTAATTATGTTTGATAACTGTGATGCAATGGACTCTTTGGTGGGTAGAGAGATAGATCCACTCGGTGGAGAATATTTAATGTACCAGTATTATTCTCCTGGATTTACACCAGACATGGTTCGTGCATTAAGGATGCCTTGCTGATTCTCGCTACCTAATCTTCCTCCATATTTAATGGCTCATCAGTTTTTAGTAGCAATTGCAACTAGACTTGGGGTTCATATCTCACATTCTATCATGAAGGTCCAAGGCTGTGTGCTTCTATGCCAATGGACTCGCCTTTACCAGATTGTGTAGTGGTGAAAAGTAGCCCTTGATATAAGAAGTTGGATCTTACGCTTTTGAATGGTCCAGAATTGACTCGCTTGTTTCCTGATAAGGAGGCCTTTGCTGGTTTTCGTCGAGGCCCTCGTGTGTCTCAAGCATCTACTCAACCTCCCCCCTCTTCTCAGGATCAAGCTCCCATTCTGACTGTATCATCTATTCAGGATCAACCTTTGCCGGTTGTGCTGCACTTTTCAGCTGTAGAAAGTGCTTTACCTCTGCCCTCGATGCTGTCCTCATTAGCACTATCAGCTGCACCTATTGTTCCTTCTAGTCTCCATGTTTATGCTTCTTCTTCTCATGCTTCAAATATTGTTATGGCTAATGGCCCTAATCTTCAATCCTCTAAAGAGCATGGCAACAGGTCAATTGGAAGAAGGCAGCTAGGAAGAAGTCTGGTATGTCATCCCATGAGGCTATACTGCCTCGTGCTATTCGGTGGTATGATAATATGATGTCAATTGATGATCATCTAGGTGTGGTAGAACTTGTGGATTGTGATGAGGCTATTAAATGCCTCAAGGTGGCACAGGGAGTTTGATTATATATTGTGTATGGTTGGTTTTGCTTAGTGGGCTATTTCGTCCCATTAGGTTTTCAGTCCCATGTCACATTCCCTTTGTATGTATCTTGACTTTTACATGACAATAGACTGTCGTCCTTCAAACAAAAAAGAAATGCAGGCAGAGTGAGTAATAAGTTTGTCCATGCATACCAACTGCAGTCTGAGCTTCACAGTAAAATGAATAGAAAACCTAGAGACGAACTTGAGTCTCGGGTAAGTCTCATTACATGTCTATGCTTCGTTTAATCAGCACTAGATTTAATAGATGGCAAAGGTGTTGACAGAAAGACGCTTTTCCTGAAACACAGGCTATTCTTAAGAGCTACTCTATACCTGGAAGGGATGGTTGAAAAGTTCATTTCATACATGGTTCCTCGGTCAGAAGAGGTAGGTTGGTTGAGTGTGTCTGTATATTCTAAATGATCTAATGCTCAGTTCTTTATTTTTTTGTGCAGAGGTTGCTCCCCTTTCGGCTATCACAAGCCATGTGACAATAATGCGACACTTGCACAAAAGGAAATTGGTGCAAAATAGATGCAAACGGAAAGTCTAGGATCTTTATTATTGGATTAAACGCATTTTTCCTGCTAAAAGAAGTGGACCTTACTACCGGAATCAGCAAGGAAGGAGGTGGTATGATGTTTACAAGTTTAAATCCTTGGATTTTCATGCAATTCTAACTGTAAAATGCCAAATCTAGGATCATGGAGGAGCTTTGAGTGTCAAAAGCGGAGGCGCATGTTTCGTTCACAAGATGAACTGTCAAAAATCTAAGGCTTCTTCCACCTTCATGCCTACACATCATTACAATTTGCTGATTGTTTTATGTTCAACATGTTATATGAAGAGTTGAAGTAGATAAATAATATGATATGAGCAGAATGTAAACTATTCCATTTGCTAAATTCTGATGCATCAAGATAAAATGAGAGAGGCATGTTAAACTGCTCCTACATTAGCAGAGCATGATGTTTTGATCTTCTTTGAGCTTTATTTTTTACATGATCATATATTCTGGTTCTAATAAGGTCACATCATTTTCATGTTTTGCTATTACAACTATTTGATCTCTTCCATGCTTTGCACTTCAACGTTGTCAAGCACGTACACGAACCAGATGGAAGATTTTGCTAGACTCACTTGCGTATTACAACTTTGAACAAGATTGTTGGAGTTCCAATGTAGTCTCCTGATTTCAATATCATCTGCATGAAAGATCCATATTCGTGGAATGTATGTAATGTGCCTTTTGAGTAAGGCGGCAGATCATATTGGCCAGCATACTGAATGTATTAAGTTTGGTAGAAAAAACAGGTTTGTAACAGGCAGAAGCTTAACACACCTGAATCACGGCTGAAGGGCAAAATTGTGGGAATCAATCCTCAGCTCCATAGATTTGGCTGAATCTTGCTGAGCAGCGACAGTACAGCGCTGATCAAGATTAAGTAGGAGAATTGGAGACTCGGCTCAAAAGCTGCAATTTATGGCTGAGAAGGAAGCGACGGGGCCTAGCATTAAATCTACAACCCAACCCAGCATTACAAGAAGATCAGATGAACAACAAGCAGATCGAAAACACGGAACTGCTAGTCTAGTTGCCAATCTACAGAATAATACAGAATAGTATGTCGGATTTTGATCTGGAGGTCAGAATTTAAACATAAGCCATCACCAGATTGCTCAAGACAAAATTCGTCTGGGTTCTCCATCAGGCAGGAAGTTATTAGCAGAGTTTCGGATTCCAGAGCAGAGCCTTCTATATTGGGCAACACAGCAAACAAATTAGGATTAGCCTAAGCAGTTCGGATTTACAAGCCGGATGCTTATAATAGAAGGTTACAGGCTTCAAATGGGTCTAGACAGTTCTCAATCCGGTACTGATAAAGCCTGCACCAATCATGATAACCAGAAAACAAGGACTCTAGTCTAACACACAAGAGTCCGATTAGGAAACTTGGATCCATAGAAATATTCATAACGACACCTTCGTTTTGGATTGAATATAATAGTTATATCATCATAGCATTCTTATTCTTTATTCGAGCATTGTCTAACCATCTTCTTAACCTATAAAATAAGTAATATTTGATCATAGTATAATCAATTGCAATTTAATGTAGTCATGAAATGCGATCGTTTTCCTTACCTTCTTTGCTTTGAAAGTGGTTTCAGTCAAATTCGTAGCTCATCCATCTGCTCGACATTCAACTTGCCTACATGGTCTGCGTCAGTTGTTTGAAGGACACTTTTGCAAATTTCTTGCACGGCAATTTCATCTTGCACATGTCTAGTTCCCTTCAGCTTGCAAGATTGCACAGCACTCTCTACGAGTGATCTCAAGTCCTTGCACACGCCTTATTGTTTTAAGGAATAGAAACGTTTAGAGGTGAGCAATTTCATATATTTTAAGTTTTAAGCTAGAAGTGGGCCATGCTTATGGTGTCAATATCATTTTGTGCAATGTCATATGGGCAAACAACATGAAAAAATGTCATTGGAAGTTTGAGCATTAATGGAAAGCTCAGCTAGTGACATAGAAACTAAATTCACTCCCCAAGGCTCCCAGTTTTTTACAGTTTAAATGGTTGTAACGATGAAGCCATATGTTGGCATTTATGTGGGACTTACATGACGTGAAAATTCTCGGGTGCTAAATCGATGCTGCCATACGCGAAGCCACTTTGCATATAATATCTTTCTCCTTTTCTTGCCTCTTAACACTCTCCCAAACACTCAGCATTTTCTCTCACTTGACATCTAGTTCGTTCTCCGTTTCAGTTGTTGTGATGTTATCCCATGTCTTTTTGTCTATTCTTGTGCTGTAAACATTGTTTTCTTACATTCATGCATCTTGTATCTAATTTGATTATTGACAGTCTCATGTATATTAAGCCTGGTATCCAATTCTGGTTATGCACTTTTCATGTTCCAAACCATTGGGCCTGACATATCCTTCACTCTATCTGATCTATCTGGGTTATCGAAACATAGTCACTATACCTTTGCCAGTATAAGTTTGACATTTGTATCCTCGTGACCCTCACCATTCCTTTACTCATTCTCTATAACCATAATAGTACAACATCCTTCACTGCTTTCTGTTCCTTATAGTCCTTTTGCATCTAATATCCACAGATAGTATGTCCTAGTCCTAGATCTTATTGATTGTGCAACCTCTGCTTTCCCTTCTGTTGCAAAAATGCGCTTGTACAAGCATCCTTGAGCGAGGTATTATGATATGTTCTTTAAAAAAATAAGCTTTAGTGTCTTATTTCTTCTGCATGGTTCAAAAACTGTAGTTAGAATAATAGTTTAGATAATTTATTGCACCTAGCAGAGAGGCTGCAATACTGACAGCAAGGTTGTACTCATTATGATCTTGTTGATCTGGGCTATCAATTTTGTTTTTCCCTTTTATATAAGATATTGCGAAGGCTTCTATGTTGCCTCTCTTACAGTGCATGGGTAAGTGTTCATTGTTTAAGTGCTATTCAAAAGATCTGATGTGTATGCTCTGCTTTGCATCAGTCCCTTTTCTTTTTGGGATTTAGGCTGTACGGAAGCCACAAAGTTATGGAGCTTCTTGCATCATTTTTCTCCAGATCAAACTTGCTGTGCTTGAATTCCCTCAAATCAACCGATGAGTTGTGCAGGTCTTTTAAATAGTATCTCTTGATTAGCAAATATCAAGCAAATGCCATAAAGCTCATTCACTGATAAAAGGTTACATGGAAGGTCCTGTCCTGTCCAATTCTGTTAACAAAGATAACAATCCCAGCAAGATGCACAGATGTGTACATTGTATCCATCAAAGGATAGAAAAGCATTTACTGTTCAATAAAGATATATATCTGCAAGTTATCCTCTCATTCATTTAAACCATGCTAATCCGCCTTGAGTTCTTATATCTAATGAATTATTATATAAAAGAATTAAATTTTCTTGCTTACAAAATCATACCACCATAAGTGAGGAAATTAAGTAGAAGCTGTTTCTTCATTCTGTTCGTCAAGAGGAGCTTCTGCTTCTTCTTCTTCTCCTCCTTTTCCTTTTTCTTCATCTTCTGCTGCTGCAGCCGGTGCCGAAGATTCACTTGTAGATGCTGAGTTCGTATTTGTCGGACCAGGCCCTGCTGATACTTTCACCATTGCTGGGCGCAAAAGCTTATCACCTAATCGAAATCCCCTCCGAAATTCTTGCACCACTATGCCATCATCATACTCAGCAGATTCTTCTCTCATAATGGCCTCGTGCACCTGTGGAACAGAACAATTAAGATTGTGATTTTTGCAGATGAAGCATTAACGCAGAACTAGAAAGGAGTTCTATAGGTTAATGAGATTTACTTTAGGCAAAGAGGGATCAATATTAACTAGCATGAAGCTGGTGCATTATATCTCACTACTAATATAATTTTTTTCCATCCTGCAACAGTATAAATCTGAGTTCTCTCTTAGGTTGTTTCAGTACCTTCATTTTTCTTCTGAAGGTCTGACTAAACTTGCCAAATAACCTGCCCACGTTTTCAATCTTCGGGAAAATGGAAACTGCCTCAAGCCAAAAGGGGGCACAATAAATGCCTGTGTTAGTAGCAGCAACCCATTATCTATAAACAGATGATTGGAATGTGTGTGGCAGCCGATAGTGTTGGGCAAATATTACATGTGCTGGACTTTCCTATAATTGAGAGCCTTAGTGTTGATAGAATCATTTTAGCCTTGATCAACATGATGGAGTTAGCAGACTAGTATATTTTATATCCATGCAAAAAGTCTTCCCTAATATAAAACTTGAATGCAGGGTTGCCCTTATTCATTATGAAAGAAAACAGTAAGAACTGAAGCAACAAATAAAGCTCATTCGTCAGAACTTCATACCTCTGGGTTGAACTCTTTACCAACGGTCTCAACAGCTGAAACACCTAATGCCTTCATTATTTCTACAAACTGCTTGTAAATCGATTGATAGCTGTTGTCTATCTTTTGCTCCCCTTCTGTCTGTGCTTTAATTGCTGATTTTGCCCGTTCAAAATTGTCAATCATTGGCAGCAATTCCTCAATTACTTTGCCTCGGGCAGAGTCTGCTAAGTCCGATTTTTCACGGTTTGCTCTTTTTCTAAAATTATCAAAATCTGCATTCAGTCTAAGAAGCCTCTCTTTCATAGCAGACACCTCATCCTGAAGACTAGCAGCCTGTAAAGAAAGTGCTGTTTTTTCAGCTTGAATATCATTCAGCTGGCTCTGAATTTTCAGTAAACTGGCCTCGTCATTGTCCGTCAATGCCTCCCTATAACTCTTTAAAAGAACATCGACTACAGATGGTTGTTCCTTAGGTGCCTCTTCTATCAAGTTTTCTTCCCCTTCTTTTTCTTCTTTCTCATCTTCAACTTCTGAGTCTTCCTCCTGTAACCAAATGAAACTTTCCAAGATCAATTGCCAACAAACTAGCATTGTGCCATCAAGCTCATTCATTCGCAAAACATATCTTGAGCATTTATTAACCTCATAATTTTGAACTTGATAATTGAAACATAAAGACTTTATTATGTCTTAAAGACAAAGTAACTAAGCAAACCCCCAATGACTGGATAAGTTCCAGAAGGTAATGCCCACAGTTGGGGAACAGGCCAGAAGAATGAAGCGAAGAAAAGAACAACTCAATTCCAATATCTGAGCATAAATTACCGACAAAACAGGACAACAGGTAACCTACCTTGTTCACGACCTCAATTGGAGTTTGTTCCTGCGCCAACGTCATGTGAACCCTTCGAACAGGCCCCCAAGGGCCATGCATTTGCCATTTGCTTCTGAATGCAATCCCATTTCCAAAATGCCGACTTCGGATTCTGCCCAACGAACAGGGAATACGCGTTGATATGGAGAATAGTGTGGGCAGTGGTGGTGCCGGAACAACCGGAGACGCGGCCACCATAGCCATGCCTTCTCTCCTCTCCCACAAAAAAACAGTGTTCTAGATTATTCATTGCTTGGTACCATTTTTTAATGGTTAGGGTAGCTCTGTAGGGTATGCTTTTCAAATTCCATTGTATATATTATTTATTGGGCAATTCCTAAAAATTCCCAATCAATATGGGACATCGGTATAACAGTAAGCTTGTTGGGAAGGGATTCCCTCTGTTTGTCCGACGGCTGCCGCGACCGGCAACAGTCGGGAGCAGCCCACTGGCAACCAGGGAATCCCTGGGCAACAATCTTACCCTTACAATATCACAATTGGGGAGCGCCCAGTTCTTGCCTGAGTTTGATGGAGTTCTTGACTTGTGTAGCTGGTGTTGCAGAATTGGAGGACCAGAACAGCATTCCTCCATAACGGGCTAGACAACGTGATGGTCTAAAATTGCACCACCGGAGCTCTAAGCGACCCAATTGTGATATTGTAATGTCAAACGATAACTGGGGCAAACTCTAAATGGGTTGATTAAGGTTAGGTATCGGGTATCGGATTCAGACGTTTGGTGCGTTGGAAAACTTAGACAGTGAGCTTTTCATTGGTATATGCCTTCAGGTAGTATGGCATCAGCTTCTACGCCGGATTTGGGGTCTTCCATTTCGGCCTCCATTAATAACCCTGATATGTCCTCGTCTCCTGGTGTTTCTTCTGTTTTGGTGTCATCGGCTATGGTTTCTCTCGGCTTCCAACTCCATGATTGCCTCTTCTATGCATCCCATTCTGCCCATGCATGTTACTATCTCTTTGCCTTCTCCATCTGCTGATCTTATGCCTTCTTTTTCCTCTTTGTCCTCTTCGTTGGCCAGTCCTCTGTCTTCTCCTCCTTTGTCTACTCCCTCTGCTTCCATTTATGTTGGCTCTCTATGTCGTCCTGCTCCTTGGACTGCTGTGGATACGGTTGCTCGTGTTTCTTGTGCACGCTTTAGTAATTGGATTAAGCGACATGTCATTTGGTGTTCGGTCTGCTCGGATTGCCGCAGCAACAAATATTATGATGGAGAATAATAAAAAGGAGGCATCAGCTTTTTTTTGCAAGCCACAGATGACCAGATGGACATTCAACTTCCTTGTAAGAATGTTTTCTATGCGGTGCAGGAGTGCTCTAATGCCTTTGCTCAGGCTAGAGTCCCAGTTGTTGAAATTGATCATGGTGCACATTTGCAGTATGTTCAAAATCTGGTCTCACATGCTGTTGTCTGTCACTTCGCTAATCAATTTCTTGATCTCAAAAGGATGGATTTTTGGCTGAAACAACACCTTCAAAACTTGGGACTGCCTGAACGTGAGCTTTGAAGATTCTTGATAAGCCAAATAATTATTTTCTGATCATGTTTGATTCTCTGGTAGCAGTTGATAAGTTGGTGGAGCGCGGATTGGATCCTTTGTGGGGGCATTATCTTTTGTATCAGGTATACACACCTAGCTTCTTGTCTCACAAATCTGGTGCACTCTGAATGCCATGTTAGTTCACCTTGGAGAATTGTCCTATTGAAGTGCAAGTCCCAGACTTCATGATTGCTATTGCGAATGGCTTGGGTATCTACCTTTCTCACTCAATAGTCAATGGCCCACGTGTTTGTATCTTCTTTCCTACTGATGCTTGACTTCCAAAATCTGTTGTTGTTAAAAGTGGTCCCCTTTTCTTCAAATACAATTTGTATCTGCTTAATGGTCCTGAGCTTGCTAATAATATGCTTCCAAATATACAAGTCTTTTCACCTTATCACACTAAGCGCTCTAATCCCTCTATCCCCATAGTCTCATTTATCCCAAATCATGTGGCTTTCTCTGCCTCATCTAACTTTGTACCTCTTGTTCCCTCTGTTCCTAGTACTGAATACTTCAACTCCTCTAGCTCCTCCTTCTTTACCCCCTGCCACCACATCTGCCATCAACTTTTCTGTTGAACAACATGAGAGATCAATATAGATTGCACGTAAACAGGAATGGTTGGAGATCTCGTTGGGTGATTGATCCATCCCCCATCTGAAAAAAGTTGCCCGTCGAAGGAATACTTATGTGCCATCACCATCTATCTCTGAGTATATCCCTCCTACAGAGCCTGCATTAGCCACTGTTATTACAACACTTTATGTGGCATCAAGGCAGCGCTGGCAGATCACGCGAAAAATGAGTTGCCTATGTTGGTTGTATGGATTTGGAGCATCGCACCACCAAACCCTCCTGCATAATGAAATTGGTTTCAATGTTAGAGATGTTGCCTCTTCCCCTACTAAAAGAAGCAAACTGATGGCTCTTGCTAGGTTGAATTCAGACTTGTATTGTTTACAAGAGCACAAATGCAAGAAAGATGATATGCAAAAAGTTGCTTCAGTAGTCGGCAAGCAATTTAATGTTCTTGTAGTTGCATCGACACAGCAAAGGCAGGGGTTCTCACTGCATGGAAGCATGGCATAGCAGTTACATTCACTCATGTTGACAGGTTTGGACAGTGGATCATTATCAAGTGCTTTGACAATGGACAAGAATGGGGACTTGTGAATGTTTACGCTCATAGAGACCTCGTCAAAGGGGGAATTAGGTGTGACGTCAGACAAGAACACTGCCCTTGTCGGATCCGTCCAGGATTTTGTATCGTGTCCTCCCGTAGAGGGAGGGTGTTGACGCCAGAAGATCTTAAGAACAGTTCGGAGGTAGTGTTCCCCAAAACTCTTCTCGTAAGGCCTTGACGACGACGAGCGGCTACCCCACCCCGAAACTGCAAATTGGCTCTGCCATCGGACACAGAATGCAGACACTAATGACCAGCAGATACTAAAAATGACCAAGGGGAAAAAAATTAGACATCTCTAGCATTATCAACTAACTCTGCTATTCCTCTAAAAGGCCAACTAGCATGCACTTGGCTCAAAGTTGTCAAACATTTTGGATAATACGGTCGCGTTATATAATACGGTCAAGACCCGGGGCGTTTGGGGAAATAATTGAAATACCAGGGGCATTTCGGTAATATACACAAACTAAAACCTCTCCCATTTTAATCAAATTGTGATTACCAATTATACGTCGCTATAACCAAATACGTCATGCCATATTGAAATGATGTCATATGCGACGTAAAACCGTATAATATGATTTTCTGAAAAGACGTCGCATACGACGTGTTTTTGAAAATACGATGCATGCGACGTATATCAGAATTAAAGCTCCATCATGACCGCTTTTTTCCCGGCCGGCTTTTTTGCTCAAGATCACTATTTTCAGGCGATTTTTGGCGCTACAAGCTCAAGCGACCTGCAAGCGATCATCTTAAGGTTAGTATTTCATGTTTCTTAGATCAAATGAAACTTTCTTAGATTAGATTGAAGATTTTTTCTTCCCCACCAAATTTTTTTTTTCCCCATTTTTTTTTTCTTCTTTCTTCATTTCTTCATTCTTTCTTCTCATTTCTTTCATTTTTTCTTCTTCTCTTTCTTTTCTCTCATTTCTTTCATTTCTTCTTCTTTTCTTTCTCATTTCTCTCGTTTCTTCTTCATTTCTTCTTCATTTCTTCTTCATTTCTTCTTCTTCTTCTTCTTCTTCTTCTTCTCTTCTTCTCTTCATTTCTTCTTTCTTTCTTTCTTCTTATTCTTTTCTTCTTATTCTTTCTTCATTTTGTTTTCAATTTTTTTACTCTAATCGTATTCTGTTCCAATCGTTGCTTGTTTTGCAGGTTACAAGGTCATTTTGAACCCGGACGAGCATCCTAGATACCTCATGATTTTGGTAAGTTCATCATTCTTACTTGCATTTTTTTTTTGTAGCTTAAAGTAGGTTAAAAAAAAGTGACGAAGTGGCTTGTTCAAGGGCATCGGTCGGCTCCACCTAAAGTGGAGAAGACCACATGTGCCCGTGTTCGAAGTCCACTTCAACAAGATCATTCACTTATTTCTAGGTTAACGAGTGGCTTGTTCAAGGGCACAGGTATGCTCCACCTAGAGTGGAGAGGACCACGTACCCGGGTTCAAACACTTTCAGTTGTTATTTTTTAGGTAGATTGTCATGGCTTGTTCAGGGGCACAGATCGGCTCCACCTAGAGTGGGGAGGACCACATACCCGTGTTCAACCACTTCCAATTGTTATTTTTTAGGTAGATTATCGTGGCTTGGTCAAGGGCATGGTCGGCTCCATCTCGAGTGGAGAGGACCAGGTGTCCGAGTCCAAGTGCACTTTTCTTATTATTTTTAGACAAGGATGGCTAGGGCAAGGGCATGGTCGACTCCACCATGAGTGGAGAGGACCAGATGTTTGGGTCCTAGCTCAAAGTTTTGTCAGTTTTAAGTAGACGAGGGTGTTAGGGCAAGGCCATGGTTGAACTCCCTCAATTGGCTCACTTTCTAACTGGAATTCTATTTGCCCTACATTCTCATAGATTCTATAAAGATTCCCTTAGGTTTCGCAAAAGTTAACCAAGATTGTCATATGATTCCTCTAGGTTCTTCAAGATGTTCATAAGATTTGTTGAAATCCCCAATATTCTATGAAGATTCCCCTAGTTTCTTTTAAGATTCGCCTAGATTCCCTAAGATTTTATGAAGATTCTTCTAGATGCTCTTAAGAGTCCTCTGGATTCCCTAAAGTTGCATTAGACTTTAAATCTCTCTTCCTTTCTCTCGATAGTTTTCCATTCCCACATTGAATATAGACATGGCACAAGGCGAAGAAGTAGTCTACGTCACACTACTGATTGTATCTGCTTTTCTTGGCCTCGGATGAGTATTCCGAAGCCACCCAGCCCCTCCCCCTCCACCAAAAGCGATCCACCAGCTGCCATCCTTAAGTTGGGTCTGGGTGCTCGGCCTATTTTCTAAGTACTTGACTTTGTATCACCTTACTAGAACCCCAATGTTTTGTACTTATCAATTGTTTTCTTCCATAATTTTTTCTGCCCTAGGTTGTATTGGACTTGTAGTTGTTGGTATGGCCAAGGGGGGGAATGAACGTGAAGATAAAGGTAAGTATATTTATATACGCTTGATCCCTAATTAGATCGTATATGTAGATTTACGCATGAATGTTTGTTACGTAGCCGATCGAGAAGAATTTAGAGAACGCCAAAGGAGGCAACCTTCGGGTAGACGAGGCAGTGGCAACGATGCTTCGGATAGCCAACCTCCGTCCACCGCAGGTTTGCTTATTAGGACATGCTTTTTTTTTAATATATGATTCTTTGCGTGATATTAATATAGTTTCTATAGCTCCGACTCCCCCGCTCCCCCCCCAGTCTAGCCCACCTCGCCAACTGTACACCCGTCGAACGGGAGCAAATGCTAGCATATCTTACCACCTACAATACCAGTGCCTTCTCCATCTGTCCAAGACATTCCCCATAGACATAGCTTGGAATCGCGGCAACCACGTGGTCGGGGTATTAATATCATGGATGTTGGTAGATGTAGTGTAGACGTGCCGAGGTCTTCAACATGGCAAGAGTCTCTTGGTGGAAGGAGGTTGGAGCAAGAGCTCCATAGGTAAATGTCCAATAGGCGTCTTTGCTTTACAATACGTTAAGGATGCCTATTCTCATTGTTCTACTTATCTTCATAGATCGCCGGAAGGGCCGGAAGGTTCCAAAACTGGACGACGTGGATCATCGGATTTGTCCGGCCACTCAAGAACCCAATGACACCGTCGATCAGACGAACAAGTCGACGTGGAGAATACTGGATCTGGATGACGTCGTGTCTCTGAAGAAGATGACCGATCCAAGCTTACTTTGGAAGCATAAATATATATGTATGCGGTAGACATATACGTCTTATATAATATACTCACCATTTTATGCCCCAGGGATGGTATTCCTATCCAGGGTGGCCTGGGAGGCGCATTCTACACTGCCTTGCAGGGGACGGTGGCGAACACTATTAGTAATATATTTCCTCCTAACAGTCGCGGAGAGTGGCCTGGCGCCTTTGATCAACGGGAAGTGTTGGCCTTGTGGTCAGCAGTGTAGACAAGGCCACAGGCCTTGTTGAGGGGCGAGTTCTTGGCATACACCGTGCAGCAGCAGTCCATGACTGCCGGATGCTACAAGGCTGCCATGCTC
>JAANSK020300602.1:0-10040 GCA_011763485.2 Isoetes engelmannii
TTTTGTTCTTGTGGTCGCATGTCCTTGGGACGCTGCCTTTTGTGGTGCGACATTAAAATATTCTTCCTTCCTTCCTTTTCAACAAGCATAAGATCATTCAATTCTAAGAACACAATCTGAAGTTATGAGATTTTCATTTCTCAAATTCTGAAGAGCTCAAGAGCTTATAACTTGAAATTTTCAACTCCAATTAAGACGATCTTATGTTTGTTGAAAAAATCTCAACTTAATCTACAATTCATCTGAGGGCACATTTGCATTCAGATCCACCCTTGTTTAGCAACTACGGGCAAAGGCAAGCATATTAGCATAACACCAAAGTCAAGACAGAACACAAGTTCCAATTGAGGATATAGACCAAGCTGGTTATGGTTTGTCATTTTCCTACATGCCGAGTTGACAATTTCGTTGATGGTGAGCAAAAGTGTGGTGAGATAGCATGCAAGACTTCGATCTCGGGGCGTAGCAAGATGATTCATTAACGGACGTCTATCACA
Organism: Isoetes engelmannii; assembly: GCA_011763485.2. Lineage (NCBI taxonomy): Eukaryota > Viridiplantae > Streptophyta > Lycopodiopsida > Isoetales > Isoetaceae > Isoetes > Isoetes engelmannii. Next base: position 498 of record JAANSK020300602.1, read on the forward strand.
TTTCCTTTGCTATCTAATTCCTTTTGTCATTTTCCAGCAAAATCTTGCACACAGGCCACAGGCTGGCAATGCAACAGAGAGTAGGAACTTGAAAGGTGCCATTGAACCTGCATTTTCTTGCGTACAACTATGATTCTTGGTGGACTTAAACAGTAAAACTCAAAATACATAACGGAGTTTATTTGGGAAAAAAATATCTGAACAATTTTCCATAGACAAATCTTTGCCCGTAAATCCCAAACTGACCCTCTATAAAATCTAGAGTGTTATGGATCCGTGTAGAGCTATTTTGACTTGTAAAATTATATTTGAATTAAAATTTGATATGGCATCATCATTTCATATAAGAAATTTAAATTCTTCAGTAGCGAGCTCCTGTTTTACGATGATGAACAGCCGTAAGTGTCTTATCATCCTGCAACCATATTATTGATGTCATGAGAATACCGTAAACTAAAAACACGCAGATTTTAACTGTTTTCACATTGACCTGAAGCTCCCCATTGTTAACAGAGGCGTACAGTATCCAATGGTCTCCTGTCTCCATATGACTTTGTACAGTACATTCCATCCAAGCTATCTGCACACTCACTCAATTCAATTCAGTTCAATTTACTGGAAGAGAGCATATAGGAAAACATCCCTACAAAATTACCGCATCTAATAGTATTTTGCCACCATTAGCTGCCTCCTTAGTTGAAAGTTGCTCAAATCGAGGATCTCCTGGTTTGTATGGCTTCAAAAGCTGTTTGCTTATCTCAGATGTTTTCCCCTCTCCCAACACATTTAATACGAAATGACTTCCAGGCAACAGCAAACTTTCTATAGCACGCTCCTTTGCTACCTGCAAAAGAGTTGTAGCTTTAAGAGGTAAGCTAAGGTGTCATGCATTATGTTGTTCGATTTTAACGTTGGCTTTGATGCAACCAATATATTGTGTCATTTCAATAGAAAAAACAATAAAAATGAAGTGTAAAGATTAGCTTGCTCAAATTACCGCAATAGTTAGCCCCGGGGGCACAAAGCTTGCTTGGCTTACCCATGACGCCAGCATACCACTCTCTGCATCTCCATCTTTTGCTGACAAAACACAGAGTGAACCAACAACCCTTCCAACTGCCTTCGAACAAAATTACTAGATAAGCGTTAAGTTGAATCATCCTGGGAAGCTACAAGAGAAAGCTTGCCTGCTCAGTAGATGAGGCTGCAACATATCCAGAAGAAACATTTGCCCTCTGCTTCCGCTTAGCACGTTTCACTGCCTGTGCCAGGTCTGTACCACTCTCTTCGCATATTTGAAGAGTTGATTCCGTTGGCTGTAGGTACCAATTGAAAGTTCTAAGAAACCCATTTCCACGAACATTAAGTTCTCATGCATAATCCAACGTATGAATGTAGCTGCACACTGCATTACCCCATTTTTCATGGCATCTAATTTATTATTATTATTGTACCAATGTAACCGCATATTAGAAGTTCTCCAGGTCCAAATTATAACAATGAAGGAAATGCCATTTCCAAAGGCACAGGGGAAAAACCTATAGATCAAAAAGATTGAAATCTCCAAGTATTAAAACAATGATTATTATGCAAGTAGTGGTCGTATCATATCTCAGAAAGAACCTGTTACAATGGTGTGTGTGTAAGTGTTACAGAAGCCCTGGCATTGTAAGTAAGAATTTTAAAAATACCTTGAACTTACAACGAATCGTTGGAAAAGCAAAACTGAATCCACCAACTTTGAGCCTTTGCTCAAGCTCATCAACGGCTTCTCCACTCCATCCAAAAGAACCAAATACACCACATGGCTTTGATCTTGCTTCAGTATCCTTTAAAATAACTCCCAATGCGTTCTACATAAAACGGACGGTAACATTCATGTAACACTTATGAGTTGCAATTCAGAACATCTATATTTCAAAAACTGCCAAATGTTCAATGAGATTAGGCTACTCTGTATATACTGCAACCACCAGACTAGTTCTACCTCTAAATCATCCATAAAATGAAAGCTACCATGATACTAACCTTGTTAGTAATGAGGTGACATGGGAGAGCAATGTTCTCGCATGGAATGATGATGAAGACGACAAAACGATGGCTCAGATGTTGGCAAAGATGGACTTACGTGTGGAGCTGAAGTTGAGATGATTTAGTTGTATGCCTTACGCATAGGGCCAGGTATGGGATTGTCCCTTGCAGAGGAGAGATGATGTAAAGACATTGCCAGAAATGTTCGCTCCAGCTTTGGGCTATGGCTGATCTTTCTAAGTTGCAATTGCCATACTCAATTCACAGTAATGCTGGGAACGAAACAAAGCATGGGAGGAAACATTTTTTACCTTGGTGCATCTGAAGTTTACAATTTTAATTTGTGAAAAGCACTTATGTCTATGTACAAGTTGTGAATGGGGGGATTTGTATTCATAAACAGATATAGTCTTCTGTAATGGTACTCCATAATCTTTAGTTTTATATGCAGCTAGATGGTATAGTTACCTGGATAGGGGTTGGCATATGCCCAGCAAGTGTTGGACTCCCAATAACAAAGCCACTACACCGCACAATTAAATTAGCCATTTCTTCTGTGGTGCTTTGCTCCGTATTCAAACTTTCAACTGCAACGCCTCCTTTGGCTATACCACGACTGATAGCATGCCAGGAAATGAGTTTGACAACAATAAGAACAACACAAGACTTGAAAAACCATTACGCATTTTTCATCTGTGCCTGTGAATTTTATATGGATCTACCATAGTGAAATTTCAATTTGATTTCTATTCATGTATTCTAGCATGGTTGCTGTTTGCTGAAATGGTCTAACTAGTGGTCTTTCTGTTATGGTGGGAATAAATGTTTATGTCTTCGAAAGCAATATTATCTGCTGTTGAAGGATTTGCAAGTTTATCTACTATAATTCCTTGCAATCAAATTACTAAGGACGCCAATAATGACATTCTCTTCATAAAAATCAAAATTTGATGTCAGAAAGAAATTAAGATTCAATGGTGACGAGAAAATATGCTTCACGTATGCAGTTTTTATAATGCTGGTTGCAACAGCCATGGTTTCGTGTTACCACCACATTCTAATGACCCCAATTGATATTTCAGCCTTACCTTATTGCCTGGGCAAGAGCTGCTGTGTTCCCATAGGCAGATGCATAGACAACTGCTATGACAGCTTCTTCTGTTTGCTTAAGTCTATCAAATGTCCACTGTCATAAATGAAGAAGTTCAGTATTATCAAATTTTAAATGGCATGTCTTTTAAAGTGCCAAGACGTAGCATAACAAAAGATCACATCCACAGGTGCTGCATCAAAAGAACATGACATCCAAACCAAACCAAATGGCAAAATAGATACAATCGACGATCAACATATAACTTATAATTCCTGAAATACCAACCAAAACGGCAACATATAACTTACACTGCGGTATTCACGAACTATCTCCGTAATAGTGGACCGAACAACTGGCCCATGAATTGGACATAATGCAGATACCACCAGTGGACCCTCTGAAGGTACAGCCATGGAGTTTTTGACAGGGAGGTTAAGCACACTCAAAACCGTTGAAAGTATATATTTCACATCTGCCTAGATCAAAGTAAACACAAATACCAATTAGTTTCTGATAGAATACACCTCATTACTATGTCAACATACACTGCAATCATAATAGTAAGGTAAGTCTAGAACGCCTTGTGTCGTTCTAAGAACCATGCATGCTTTCCTCACCATACATGCTTTCTGAAAACTATAGGCTGCTGTTAAAAGAGGCATTATGATATGGTAGACTGATCAGTGAAAATTTGTGTTCCTTGGACTCAGTGACAATTACTGGCACCTTTGCTCATATCAAATATGCTTCGCACAGGCCACCTCAATCTCAAGCTCAAAGCAAGATCACGGACTCCTTTGCTGGGGTTTGCTTACAACTGGTGCGGAAAGCATAAAAGATTTGCAGATTACGGCCATTTTGGAGTCCATCATTATTATCAGGTCATGCACCTGCACTGATACCTTGAGATGCCATCCTCATTCTATTATTATGGACGGATTTACTATTATATCTGTTCTATCTTGATTTTTTTAAGAAGGTTGTATCCAATTGATCAAGTTTAAGAATTGAAATTTGGCATTATTGAGGTGTATCTGGACCAATCCTCCCAGCATTGAGTCCCTAGAAACTCTAAAATGTCCATAGCTTGATTGGTGTATTCTGATTTCTTAGGTGGGAAGTAGTATGCTGCAATATGTAAATTCTGGTGTGCGTATCTAGGAAGTTTCGACCAATCAATTAGCATGTAGCTCTTTATTTTCCTTTACTTTGTTTGCTTACAGTTTTATGTCTAGGAGTTATACAACCCATAAACCCTGATGTAGGAGATGTGTAGCACATCTCTTAGTAACAGTTACTAATTCAGAACGGTTGGTTGAATGCTCCTGGATCCGTTTGCCAGCCAAAAGAAAGGATACATTTACACATTGTGATCCTATAGACCAGGTCTACATTGTTCCTTTTCTTTTATATTGACATAACGTACCATAATATACTCCTAAATACATTATCACCAACTAATATTAGGAGGCTACACCAGTAATATATTATAATCCACAACGAATCAATCAAACAACAGGATGAGAATACACCTTAATTACTTCAATACCCATCTTCCCTGCATAGGAAGGTCTTGAGAACTGTGTCACCATGGGCAACTTTTCAAGAGCGGAGTTGATCTGCCAACAAAATAAAGGTCAATCACCAAAAGCATAAAGTAGAGGATTTTTGATAAAAAAGTATGAGACTATCATAGAGAATAGATCGATTGCAGTGCATTGTAGCGCAACTACACATATTACTCTCCACTTAGGGAAAATTCATCAACAACATTTTGTCCCAGTGGTTTAAATATCTGCTTGGCAGAGCAAGAATATACGTGGTTTCTATACCTCACATTACTGCTTTACAGCCTGTACTAAAAACCAGCAACTACTGCACAAAATGTGAAGGTGGACAAGCCTTAATTGTAATTCTTTGCAATTGAACTTCGTTGATCTAAATGCATGACTCAACTAGCATTCGTCAATAAAATCACTGCAGTATTTTTGTATGTTCAGGTGATATGTAGAAGGTTAGATCCTAGGGAGGAAGGCAGTTTGGCATGGAGTTTGATGCATCAAACTAACCTGTCGCGGTGCAGGTGCCATCATGCATTCAAAGAAAAACTGCCAGTCTTCGCCATATGCATCCCATCCTCCAAGATCAAAATTGTTTCCATCACATACATGTGCACTAAACGTAAAGAAGTCTGTTAGGAACTATACTAACTCATAGCAGCTAAAGTTATGGATACCCATAATTATGTAAACCTGAAAAGCTTGTGAGTAAAGAGAAGTTGGTTCGTGGGATCATATGTGCACATCCCATCAGGCCACCTCGGCGTTGGTGTCAAAATGAATCTTAGTTTGTGACCTATCAAAAAGAACTATGTGAACCCTCATGCTTGAAGGGGACCTCAAAATGTATCCCAGACTGGCATATAGAACCGAATTTTACCATGTATGATGCAGTTTGCTTGTAAGGCTTATGTCATAATGAGCTAAACTCCCAAAATTAGAAAAAAGAATTTACCTCCACCAAGGTCGAGACAATCTCCAGCACGTATAATGTTGATAGCAAATGCCCGCTTCAATAATGGTTCAGGAATTGTTGATGTCAAAAGCTGAGCGGCCGGATTTGAGCAATATATCTGAAGAGGGCACACTGGAAGGACAACACAAGCAAATTTTACAATCCCAATTATTGGCAAGTATGATAGAACTCATAGAAAAAACACATGGCATTGTTTTTTAACAGCAACAAAAGGTGTATCACAATTCTGCTAAATTGGTTAATCACATATTCTGCTTCCTCTGGCTGTAAAATAATGTCCGCCCTCCAACCAAGTAATACACTATAGGTTTGAAACGCAATCCCCATATAAATTAGACATGAAGGCCTGTCATTGTAATTGTATCCATTGAAGAAGGCAGACAAATGTCTACATATGTTGATGATTTGCACATTGAAGGAATAATTAAGTGAAATTGCTTCTTTGCACTCCCCCTCACTTAAGTTGAATAAGCTGGATTTTAAAATTTGTACTTTTGTTAGACAAACTGCTCTGCCTACAGGATTCATGGTGTTCCTTACCTACATCTTACTTAGTTGTTGTTGGTTGGCTGCAAAATGATAGAACTCATAGAAAAAACACATGGCATTGTTTTTTAACAGCAACAAAAAGTGTATCATAATTCTGCTAAATTGATTAATCACATAGTCAGCTTCCTCCGGCTGATAATAATGTTTGCCCTCCAACCAAGTAATACACTATAGGTTTGAAACGCAATCCCCATATAAATGAAGGCCTGTCATTGTAATCGTATCCTTTGAAGAAGGTAGACACAAATGTCTACATATGTTGATGTTATGCACATTGAAGGAATAACTAAGTGAAATTGCCTCTTTGCACTTCCCCTCACTTAAGTTGAATATGCTGGATTTGCAATTTGTACTTTTGTTAGACAAACTGTTCTGCCTACAGAATTCATTGTCTTCCTTACCTACATCTTACTTACTTGTTGTTGGTTGGCTGCAAAAGTACAGCATTTTTTATCTATTTGGGCCCACAGTGACCTGAACCTTCCATAGACAATATAGATGGTACAAAATGCTTTTTTGTTCGTCTACTGAAAGAGACTCGCTGGCCCATTTTATCCCAAGAACGTACTTCAATCGAGAAAACACTATCAAAGCCCATCTCCTACTCAAAAACTAATGTTTGCTTTCTGCCCTATAAATAACTGGGCCATAAACTGTGTGATATATAAATTGATCCTGAAGAGCTTTTAAATGCTTACCTGCATCTGGAACTGATTCTCCTAAAGCTACCAAGCTCTCAATGCGTTTTGGGCTCACGTGACCTAAAATTAGATGCTTCAAGTCCTTGAATTCATTGTTCTGCTTTAATGTCTGAATATATGCAGTCTTAAATATGTGATCTGGAACATCTATCAATGCAGCTCCATTAGGACCTCTGATGCGGTAAGAATTATCTGTGGTTCCTCTCTTTAGACCATATTCAACCTGCGAAATTTGAAGTACATTAGACAATCAACGACGCTTATGGGTACACCTTACACATAGCTGCTATAATTATATGCCCATTCTTCACATTTCGAATTAAGTTGTTCACTTTCCTGAATTTAAGACATGTTGGACAAGATGTTCATTTCTCCAACTTCTTTTAACCAAATGATGCCAAAGTTTGTAGGGCATGTACTTCAAACTGACAAAGATGAAGATACTTGAGAGCTGGCCCCAAAAATTAACAACCAAAAGATGACAAACACCCACCAAACATGCTATATTAAAGCCTCAAGATTATTATTTGAATTTAACTGCTCAATATTCTTTGTAGAGTAGGTTTTATTACAGAGGGTGATTATATTATACTACCGTACAAGTAGTTTTGGGACTCACATCCATTTTCGGGAGACCTTGATCTAACATATGTAAATGCCTATACTGTACAATATATTGTACGCATCTGCTTATTGATCAGTACCTCAAATTTCAATCTGTCAGTGCTGCAGCCTCTGAAGCTACAAGTGTCACGAGTTAGCTCAACCACTCGGATATCAATGACCTGAAATTTTTACAGCTGTTTGATAATAAATCACGTGTTATAACTCTAGATAATTCTGGCACTTACTGGACTTTCTAACATTGGACCAGGTGAGCTCAGTGATGGTGATGATAAATTCTTCGTTGAGGCTTCAACAACTGCCAAATGAAAATCCTTTTTGGGATTATGCAAAGAGGTCTTGACCCTCTGCACGACAATTTAGTAAAAAAAGAACTTGTGAGAAAAGCCAAGAAAAACATACATAATGTGACGATATACAATCCGATGATTGTTCTTTTCTAATTTTTCAACTTATTCACTTATGCAAGTTTCAAATAATACTAAACATGATCCAAAAAGGCAATCAAGCCACCTGAAACTCTTTGCACTACAGAAACATTGCAATGGGCCGTATAGTGGTGATATTGGATCCTAACAACGTTTGAGAGTACACACTGCTAAGGCATTACCTCAAATTTCGACAACCAATTAGTATTGAGCATTAAACCCTCTGCACGAGAATTCATGAGCAAAGAAGCACAACACGAGCTCGGAAACCTTTGGCACCCAATTGAGCGCGAGATACGAAGGTGGCGAGTGGCCATTTCGGAATAACGAGTCGGAAGGACTGGAGGAGCTTCAATCAGATAGAATGCCATGTGACAACTTCAGCTGAGCCAACGTGGACTCCTGGTACACGTAGGACCGCAATAAGCTACATAGACGGGATCTATGGCTCCCAATTGACCACGTATCTCCATCCAAACGGCCTAGATCATAAAAGTAATCTCCCACAAAAGAAGAAGAAGAATAAAATTTTTATCGTACACCATCATCTATGGTCTTGAACTATCGACTATAATTTGTTCATACGAGGGGCAGGCTTGTAGAGCATAATGCTCGTCCTCAATGGCCCCTTGGTGGCAGCACTGGCAAGTCCTGTCCTCGCGTGCTTCCCTTGCCCATCGTCCCGTTTCAATACGGAGGCGATGCCCAAATAGCTTAAACATGCCAACGAGTATTGTGTACTTTCTCCATATTGTCGGTGCCATCCTTTTTCTTAACAAGGATCACTGGTGCACCAAATGGTGACTTGCTAGGCCGTATAAAACCTTTATGGAGCAGGTCCTCAATTTGCTTCTTGACCTCTTCTTGCTCCAGGGGACTAAGTCTATAGGGCGCTCTGGCCACTGGCTTAGTGCCTGGTTCTAAATCAATCTAATGAGCAATCTCCCGCAGGGGTACTCCCTTTGGGAGATCCTCTAGGAACACATCCTTATACTTGTCAAGAAACTCTTCAAGTTTGCTATCTTTTTCTAAGGCGTTTATTTGCTGGGAGGAATCAAAGATATAAACAAGATACTTTTCATTACTAAATGGAAACAACGTTTGGCTTGCATAGCCGTTATTATCTTAGGAGAGACAACATAAGGAGAACCTTGAAGAATAATCTCCTTTCCATCTTTAGTAATAACTATTAAATGCTTCCTCCAATCAACAGGAGGGTTGAGCATTTGCAACCGTTTCATGCCAGGAATCACATCAAGTCTAGTAAGCTTGGCTAAATCAGAATACATTGTTTCCTCGTAATCACCAATAGTCAAGTTCACCCCAGCCACCCCATGGCTCCACTGCTGAACCTGCTTACCAGCTTCAGCCTCAATTTCATAAGGTGCAACTTGAATTTTGTCCATCTCTAATTCTTGAACTAGGTCTGCTGAAATGAAATATGCACGAATTCATTAATTTGAGAACTCGTACATTCTCATTTTGCTCGAAATAGAAAATTAGGAGCGTATAAAGGGCACTTTTCAAACGGTCCAGCTACCTTAGAAGCAAAAAAGCACTCATGCAACACAATTTACCAAAA
>JAANSK020300613.1:0-10039 GCA_011763485.2 Isoetes engelmannii
TCGAACAATGGAACTCAGTGTTAGTAACCAAGCTACATTGCTCAAATAGGAGAGGAATCAAAGGATGGGAAGTCACGACATCTGTACTCACCCGCAATATAGATTCACTAAAAAATAGAATCACTCGCAAATAAGGGCTGATCATTGTTACAAGAACTTCAAGCATATGCCGGTCATTGTTACAGGCGATTGTGTGTGACAATGACTAGCATTTGCCTCAAGCACCTGTGACAATGACCATCAACCGCATTTCCCCACTGATTAGCCATCAACCCACCAATATGACCGCCATTTTAAAAGGGCAATATACAATAAAAGATATTGTCACTGTCTAAGAGCAGGGGCTTATGCATGGCCCAAGTGGATTAACTTGAAATAATTTTCAAGACTTGTCTTTCACGTCTTATTTCACAATGAGAAGAGCCATCAGTTGCACCAAGGAGCCTCAAAGTAAAGGTACTATGAATTCCCGATCTTTCCTTCCCCACCTGTTCGAACGATGGCACTCAATATTAATAACTAAAAGACATTGCCCGAATAGGAGGGGGAAAAGAGAGGGAACTCACGGTGCACATGCTCATCCGCCAACTTCTTAGCACTAGAGAGCCTTAGAGTGGAAGGATCATGCAATCCCCTGCACATACTTCCACACCTCTTTGAACGATGGACATACTTGCATGACTATATACGATGCACATCAATACCGTGGCAAGCATACCTTTATACAATAAAAGATATTGTTACTGTAACAATACATTCTAATGTATAAAGGTGTGGTCGCCAAGGTATAGATGTGGATCATATATAGTCACACAAATATATCCTTCCCCACCTATTCGAACGATGGCACTCAATGTTAATAGCTAAAAGACATTGTCCGAATAGGAGGGGGGGAAAGAAAGGGAACTCACGGCGCCCATGCTCATCCGCCAACTTCTTAGCACTAAAGAGCGTTAAGGTGGAAGGATCATGCAATCCCCTGCACATGCTTCCACACCTCTTTGAACAATGAAGCTTAGTGTTAGTAACTAAGCTACATTGCCCATAAAGGTGGCAAAAGATGTGCAGGGGAATACACAATGCTTTCACTCATCCGACACTGCTAAGTAGCACCAATGATGCTCTCTTAAATGTTGACAAAGTCAACACAAATGCACTTGACCGGGGATATGCCTTTTAAAATATAAGCCCCAAGTGGATACTTTATAAAATACGCCACTCCCTATATTAGTGTTGGACTTTCGTCAACCGCACCATCAGGAACTAGAGTATGTTCTACATATCCTCCTGGCCTTCCCTAAGTGTCCAGCGCCCACCCTTCAACACCGCATGACTAAAGCCAACAGCGGCAAGGCAAGATCCGTACAACTTGAAGAAAGGCAGACTCTAGCTATCTTTAGCATTGGCGATAACGCCCACCGTCGGTATGGCACGTTTAAAACATGGCACACCTCGACAAGAGATACGTTCTCAGCCTCAGAGTCGCCAAAACAACCATTTACATCTCTTGGTTCTACTCCCTATCTATCAATACGAAGTTGTCAATAAAAGGAACGGCAACAAAAGTTCCTCTTCTCTTAAGTTTTATTATTAATTCCTTTTATTTCTTCCAATTTAATCTAAAAAAATAGCTTGGCTACATCCATAGACCAAGATGCTCGCCATCGTCACACCCATCGATGGAGGTGGGCGACAGGTTAAGAGCCTGAATACAAATTCAACCAAAGCTCTAAAAAAAACAGCAAACAACAACTAAACTTCTCTTTTTCAAAAAAAAAAACAACAAAACAAAGTTTTTCTTTTTATTTTCTTATATTTTATTATTGATTTTTTTTTCTTATATTTTATTATTGATTTTTATTTTTTTCAATTTCGTCTAAAAAACTTAGTCTGGCTTCATCCATAGACCAAAAGTGCTCACCATCGTCACAACCCTCAATGAGGGGGCAACATGCCAAGAGCCTGACTACGAAGTAAACCAAGACTCTAGAAGAAAGAAACAACAACTAAACCTTTTTTTTCCTAAATAAACTAAAAAAAACCACTCTAAGACTGCAGAGGACCAGGACTGCAAGGAGCAAGAAAACACAAGACTTGCTACGAAAAAATGAAAAAATCCGAGATCTTATATTTATAGAACATTTCGCGTAAGCAAAATCCAAGCTTCGCTTACGCAAACCAGTTTTCGCGTAAGCGGAATAACGGTTTCGCTTACACGTGCGCATATGTGGACAACGGCGCCGCCGCCAATTTCGCGTAAGCGAAGTCCACATTTCGCTTACGCAAAGAAAGTTCTGCGTAAGCGGATCCAAGACTCCGCTTACGCGAAAAATTTTGCTGCACAGCATGGTCTGTTTCGCTTACGGGAAAAAACTTTCGCATAAGCGAAGCCGAAGGTTCGCTTACACGAAAAGAAAAAAATTCCAACCGGCGAGGTAAAAATACGTTATGTACGTTTTAAACAGTAAAATACGTATTTTTAGACTTTATATGTCTGGAACTTAGCATTTGTACGTACGGAACCTATCCCTGATCCCACATGATTATGTCATGTGATTTCCCTAACTTTGATTTGTACCTTAATCCAATGAAGCCAAGATGCATCTATTCTGCATCCTAACATCCAACATGATTCATTCTCTTGTGCGTTATCAATTCTTCAATCAAAGAACAACGATATCAAATAACGTAACCCCAAAAGCCTTCCAATACAGTCCAAGAACATCACTCAGGCAATTCAAGAGCAACCCTTGGTGTAAGACTTAACCACCCACCTAAAAACCACTTCAAGGATAGTCCTTTGACATCTTCCGGCTGTATTCTTCTCAAATTATCCCACCCTTTAGCTCCTAGCTCCAAGAAGCAAGCTTTACAAACAGATACACTGGTGCAGTCAATTTTGAATTAGCTTCACTCTTTCTGCTATAACTCTGTCATACAGACGAGTTTTGGCCTTATGAGATCTAATCCGGAAAGCTGACTTAAAAATTTTCTAGCAAAGTAAAAATTACCGGAATTGGATCTCTAGTCGTCGAGATATGATACTCCAAATTTAGGCTATCAAAACTGTCCAGAAATTGCTCATGCTGCCTCCTTCCAGAAACCCTCACAGAAATCCATGCCATTTGCTTTTTTTCATGAGCTTGGTATAACCTTTTTTTTTTTTTTTTTTTTTTTTGATGAGCTAACTCCCCAATATATTAAAAGAATGATAATGTTACAAATCGAGTGAGGAGGAAAGAGAACTGCCCCAAAGAGACAGCGATACCCCAACACTCCACCATCACATACTCACAAGAAACTACAACTCTACTGCTGTACAAATCTCCCATCACCATCCACAATACCCAGGAAGTCCCGCCAGATGGAGAACTTCCGTTCCGCCAATCCTGGGAACACCAGAAAGCTCTGAAATAACTTATACCTTAGTCGAGGAACAAGAGAGGCCGAAGGCTGCTGGATCCCCTGAAAAATCCACAACTGCCGCCGCTTCCATATCAGCCACACCAACCAAGCCACACACAAATGCAAGGCTTGCTTCCTCAAAAGGGGCCAAGCAACTGGATACAAATGTAGCAGCAGTAGCTGTTGGCTAGTCAGCCTAACTTGGAATAGAACCTGCACCCAATCCCATACAACCTGCAAGTGGGGGCAGAGGACCAGACAATGCTCCACCGACTCAAGATGAAGGCCACAACAAGGGCAAAGAGGACTCACCCCTGGCCTAAACCTGCTCACCAGGGCGTTCACCCTGATACATCGATGCACCACCTGTCACAAAAGCACCCTGACCTTTGGTGGGGGAAGTGGACTCCAAGACCAAACCTAGACCGAGCGCCAGCGAGATACCGGAAGCTGCAGAGACCACTTGCCAGAAGGAGGCAGAGTGTCATGAATAGCTAGCACTCGGTAGCAAGACCGCACAAAACATGAAGCCATAACATCAGGATGAACCTTCTAAACTTGCACCACCACATTATCTTGAAGCACAAGAGGTATATGCAGCAGAATGCTACCCGCCACCTTCTCCCAAATAGCCCGGTCACTGCCCCTCAGGCAAAAGCGGTTCCGAAAGAACTCCCAAGAAGCTAGCCGACCATCCCAATACCAGTCCTCCAAGGTGAGCACAACAACCCGCCTCCAACGGGCCTGCGTCCGAGCGTGCACAGTGGCAGCCAAGGGCAAGTGTGCAGGGGGCAGAGGAACCCACAAGAAAGGCGAGGAGTGGTGAGAAACTGAGGCATAATCCAACTGAAACAACACCCGCACATGATCCCAAGCCCGCAACACCCCCGTGAGAAAAGGGAATGCATGCGGGAAAGGCCTGAGACCATACAACAACGCCCAGGGCAACTCCACATGGACAAATGGCTTCCCAAATGTCATACAATGGCGAAGAGACTGCAACAACAACGGCCCGCCAGGAGAAGATGCTCCATCCTGCAGAATGCTCCACACAAACTTGGAGACCAACACCTTGCCGTGCAACGCCAAATCCAAAATGGCCAAACCCCCACTCTCTCGGGGGCAGAGACACTTCCACCAAGCCACCTTAACCACCGCCCCCTCATCATCTCCACCCCACACAAAGTTCCGAACAATCTTATCCAAAGCCTGCATCTTCCCCTCAGGAGCTATCGCGGATGCTGTGTACACATGAGTGCTACAGAGCACAGACTTGGCAACAGTGATCCTACCTGCCATGGATAACTTGCTACCCTTCCACCAATTGAGATGCTTCTGCAACCCCTGCAGGATCTCATCCCACACCCTCCCCATAGAAATATCCCCTCCAAACGGAATACCCAACAGCTTAGTATACACATTGCCTGGGAGCACCTTCCAAGGGAAAAGAGCCAAACAAGGAGGAGGCGGAGTCAGCAAAGCCTATAACCCGGAGCATTTGCCCTAATTTAAGAGAATGTCCGAGGCAAGGAGAAGGTATCTAGCAAACCCTTCACATTCCGTAAGTTCCTCTGTTCTGCCTCCAAAAAGAGGAAAGTGTCATCGGCAAACTGGTTAATCATCTGCTGGCTACTATCTTGCATCCGGAGCCCATCCACCACTCCCTCCTCCACAGCAGCCAGAAGCAACTGAGACAGGGCCTCCGCCACAATCGTGAACAAGAACGGCGCTAAAGGGCACCCCTGACGCACCCCTCTGCCCAATGAGAAGAAGGCCGAGGGCTCACCCTGGCACACCACCGTAGCCCGGGCCGACCTGTGCGGCTTCATAACTGTCTCAGTAAAGCGTGGACCACAACCCAACGCTAACATCATGGCAGACAAGAACTCCCAGCGGACACTATCATAAGCTTTGGCAAAATCCAACTTAAGATAGGCAATGCCTTGACCTATTCTCCTGGCCCAATACAGGCCCTCATAAGTTGCTGCAACATTAGTCAAAATGTTCCTCCCAGGAACAAACCCAGACTGAACCTTACTAATGGAGGAAGTCAACACTGGCTTCAACTTTTCTGCCAAGGCTTTGGCAATGATTTTATACACAGAAGACAACAAGGAGATAGGCCTCCAATCATTAATGGTGGGGAGCTTAACCTTAGGAATCAAAGAAATGCATGCGGTATTCAAAATCCTATCCAATTGAGAGGACTGCAACAACTCAAGATACACCTGGTACACAGACTCACCAGCCCACTCCCAATAAGTTTGGAAGAACTCCACCGGAATGCCATCCAGCCCAGGACACTTATCCTTGGCTTGGTATAATCTTAACGTATACCAAGTATACATTATTGGTACAACACCCCAATACTTAATAAATAATATGGCCAAGGTACCAGGACCGTCACAAAAGGCTTCCCAGATAACCTCTCTTATTTGTGCACAAGCAGCACGTCCACTACATGTAGACCTGCAAAGAATTCGAACACATCATCTTTCACACACTTAAATGCCAAACCACGCAGTCTGGTAACTATAAAAACCCAAGTATGCAGTTGCAATTCCCGGGGCACCAGACATAAGTCTGGCATGTGAACGAGCAGCGTAGCTTCCAAAATATGGGCAGGGATTCCACAGATGAGATATGCAGAAGAATTTACATCATAGGGCATGCAGCAGACATACCAAAAGCTACAGAAGCATTTTCTTCACGCGCCCTAAATCCAATTTAGGGTCTTTCTTAAGCTCGAATTGCTGGGGGCTTTTGCCTTGGCTCCTCATGAACCTAGATATTTGCCTTGAATCGCAAGCAATATAAGCGGACTTAAAAAACAAATCAAACCTACATCGTTGAAGACGGATGCACATTGTGCTCTCTAGAATGCGGCATTTGGAGATCCGCCATCCGGAATCCAGCAATGTGCACCTAGCTTTCTTCTTAACCTAGCTGTCCACGTGGCATTAGAAGCTTCAATTGGATTGCGGCGCAGAACGACAAAAAAGAAAAAGGAAAAAGAAAAAATGATAAATTATAAATTAAAAACTGAATTATATATGTTTAGATACATGTATATCTTATTTTTTGGTCATCGCCACATTGTTTTTACGTGTGGTCCAACGTTCTAGTCTCGTGCTAAAGCTAGATAGCCTTGTGAATATCCTTTGTCATGTGTTACTAGCCTTGATGACTGATGGCTAGTAACCCAATAAAACATTTCATTCTCATTTCTTTCTTTCTTTTTGCTTCAAGTTATAGAATAGAGAAAGCTGTTTATTGTGGCGTTGAAAATATTTACACCTAAAATCATGCCTAAATGCACGTTTACTTAATGTAAAACTAGTTAGTCATTATTTCGGCCTTTTTTATCCAATAGACTTTGTGACATGGGATTGCTCTAGACTCTAAATCACCATTTACTTAACATTCCATTTTTATAGACATCATGGACATCAGGATGGCATTCTTGCAGGTGTGCTAGCCACATGATCTCAAAATGTAAAGGGGCAAACCATTCATGTATTTTACCTTCTACACCAGGGATCCGTGCCTGTGAAGTTGTGGAAGAGACACGGAGCTACCATTTTTTGATATACCAGCTCCCCTTAACAGCTGGTAAGCCCTTGAAGGAGCTCCCCACTGTGCAGGTCACTGTTACAACCAAGGACTTCAGGACACCTTCATTTTACAGCCCCCCACCTGACGTGGCATAAATCCAGACCACATAATCTGCAAATCAAGGGATGAGATATATACCACGTCCAATGGAGGGCTGCAAAGCGAAGTCTACCCAGGCATCCAGAGTCCCTTCCAGGTAACAACATTGTTAACCACTATTGGCAGATTTTTGAGATGTGGCTCAAAATTGACGCTTAACTGGCTTTCGCGTTAGAAAAGTTTGGTTTAGTCAGTACTCCTCTATAAAAACATTTAAAGCTTCTTTTTGCTAGCTGATAGAATCCAAGGCAAATGATAGAGTCGTCGACAGATGTGCACAATAAAAGACACAAAGCAAGTACGGAGTCCATAGTCCGCAGTTCCAAGCACTCCACAGTTCCAAGCTTGAACAAGTGCCATGTGTAGCTAATATTTACGTTTCAAATTGAGTTGATGTATTGTTTCTCGTCATACGATCTTCCTAAGTATGGTATTTTTGTTCAAATCAATTCTGTTCAATTCTATTCTATAATAGTTAATTTGTTCAAAAAAGAAAATCAAGTCTATTTGGATTTAGCACGACACTACAACGGTCCAGATTTGTGTAAACGTTGGACGCATAACGGCCGTAGTTCCCACGCTTTTCGTTCTTGAAGTCTTCATCAATCAGCATCTATCGATCGCAAATTTGGCATGTCGATAAGAAGGCAAATCGATCGAAACTGTCCAATTGCAGGTAAATCCGTTCATCTCCTACCCTGTATTTTAAGCTTTGTTAAGCCATTTTTCGTCTGAATCGAGTCTTCTTTTTTCGTGTTAGCTATGGATTCGGTATGCCTTCTCCTTCTTGTTAAAGATTGCAAGGAGAAATAGTTCGACTTTTCCTTCTTGCAAAAAGAAAGTAACGAAGTACTTGAAATCATGTTTGAATTCTGAAAGAGTCGCCTGATGAATATGATTAATTAAGATGTGGACCCTGTTTATTGCATTAGTTTAATGCTATGCTTGTCTTTGCCCGCCGGCTAAAATGCTGTGCTCTATTCTATGGATTAAAGATGATGTATATGTTTAGGTAGTCAGAGGACTAAAATGCTGATAAATGCCCTGTTGATTCTCCCTTTGCAGAGTATAGGGAAGCATCGAACAAAGATTCAGATCGCTTGTTTCCCATGTTGCGACCCACTAAATAAGGTCGTATTAGTTGCTTAGCAAATGCCAGTGATTCCTTTTTCTTTTTCACTGTACAATTCTGTCCATCTTTCTGCTTTTCTAGTGTACAGCTTCTGCCCCAAAGTATTGTTTTCTTGCACTTTTTCACCGACTCTGCTTGCTTTCTTGGATCATACGCTTAAAATATTCTTCTTATAATCTATATACACACCTCCAGTCTGGTCAGTCTAACGAATTAATCCAGTATATCCAACATTCCTGCCCTAAAATTCTCCAGTCTGGGTAGGCTTTCGCTTCTAGTGCTGGGTCCTTTTTGAAACTAAGCAATGGTCGGAATATTTTCTCGTTTTGCCGTCGGATTAGCACACCAGTGGTCAGATCCAGAGCCGCTGTTGCAAAATTCCTCGGTAGGCTTCCGGTTTTTGTGATCTGCTTGGGAAGGTTGTATTCCTGATGTTTAACCATTTATTGTAAGTGCAGGATGTAGTAATCAGCATTGTGAGGGAATCTTCCGATAGCAGAAACGAGAGGGAATCATTTCAACCTGTGGATCATCCTCTGGAGCCACCAGACAAGGATAAGCCAGTTAGATGCCCTCTACCAGAGCCCTGCATTGTTCATGTGAGTAAAATGCCTTTACTGATCTGACATGTTGCTTTGTTTGGTTGGAATTTGTTCTGGTCTCTTTGTATAAGATCTCTGGTTCTTGTCAAAAGCTTAGTTCTGTGCATGAGAGCACTGTAGTTTTACTAAGTTCTGCAGATTGATATAACACTATTAGTTCTGCAGTTTTATATAACACTATTTGATTCTTCTAAGTCCAACAGACATGTAATTCTATATTGCCACACTATATTGCTAGTTTTTTAGATACAGATATTTCAGACAAGTGGTTCCTATGCTATTTTAATCATAAGAGATGTAAATCTCATTTAGAAAGACATCATTTTCTTTATATAAATGAATTCTTCAATCCTTAACTCTAGTTTAATTCAGGATGGACGGATCTGGAAGGAAAGAATTGTGGCCAGTGCTAAGAAGAGAGGTGAGCATTCAATTCCAAGAGAGAACAGTGTGCCTATAACTGTGCATAGAAGGCATCATGGTTCAAGGGAACGCAACACCATACTTCCATCATTCAGCGCACCAGAGAAAACCATAGCCAAGATGCTTGAGGAAAGTTCTGAGCATTAAGTGAGGCACTTTATTTAAAAGGAAATAGTGCTGGAAAGATAAGTGCTAAGGCCTTTCCCTTTACACCCTACAAAGGATCATTTTCCTAACGTACCCAAGGTATTCTGGCCCATGAGTGGCTTGTATTCAATTGGTTAATGTAGAATTCTATCTCTATCAATGGAGGAACTAATTTCAAATTGGTTGTCTCTTTCCTTTTCTTTCTTTAATTTATCTTTATGGCCTTCATTGGTGGTGAAGTGTTAATTTTTTGTCATGTTTTGACGGTGATAGACAATTATTAATTCATGGCCGTATCAAATTATCTGTCCACTATTTTGTAGTGTTTTAATGGTTTGCTTAACAGAACAATTATTCATGGGGCCATATTTGTGAGACTTTAAATTGTGATCTTCCAATCGTGCAAAGCCCATGTTCAAAGCCCATGTTCAGGAAAAGATAACTTTGTAAAATCATTGAACCAAAAGACACATGCACGTCTCTGAAACCATAATAGTAAGACATTTGCAAATAACCATAATATTAAGACATTCGCAAATAAGGAAGGAAGGAAGGAAGTATATTTTAACGTCCACGGAGGCCAAAGGCCTATGAGACGGTACATGCTTTTACAGAT
>JAANSK020300624.1:0-10039 GCA_011763485.2 Isoetes engelmannii
TATCAGGATTGGCAGAATATGGAAAAGGTAAAGAAGCTCTAAATTTGTTTTGTCAAATGCAGCAATATGGCATAAAACCAGATAGGGTTACATTCCTTTCTGTTCTTGCTGCTTGTAACCATGAGGGTCTAGTGGACATTGGTCGTTTCTACTTTGATTCAATGCTTGGAGTGCATGGCATTAGACCGACAGCAAAACATTATGGTTGTATGATTGACCTTCTTGCCAGAATGGGATGTTTGGAGGAGGCGAAGAACATCATAGATACAATGCAATGCCGACCTGATATTGTAGTTTGGAGGGCATTCCTTGCTGCCTGCAGAGTCCACGGAAATGCAAAGCTAGCTGAGCAGGCAGCAGTGGAGATTCTGAATCTTGACCCACATGATACAACAGCTTTTGTTTTACTCTCTAACACTTATGCAAAGTAGATGACTTGTGAATTCTTCCTGCTCCAAGATGTTGGCCAGGGATTGCTGGACATTTTAATTTTGATCTAAGTGATATAACAGCTATTGTTTCTATCTCTAACACCTCTGCAAAAGTAAGAAAGGGGTCTTTTATTGATTTTATGAGTTCCTCCTTGCTTGAAGATGTTTGGCGTAGGATGGCATTTCAAAAAAGAAGCATGGAGGTTGTGAGAATGTTGCAGAGTAATTGTAGTGTGGAAAAGAACATTCATAGCTGTAAGGTTTTGTTTCCCTCTGGGAGCGAGTTTTGAATTGTACGACTTGACTCACTGCACTGTTGGAGGACCAACTTGGACCTGAAGGCACCAAGGCCTTCTAGTTTTGCTGTTAGGGAAGTTTCATATAGGTCTCAATTTAACAAGCTAATCTGCTAATTTATAAATCTAACCAGATAGCTCTCAAAATTGTAAAAGAAAACCTCTGCTTTAGACACAAAAAAAAAATTCCTATAAGTTTAAAATCACTCAAGTTACCCCGAAATGTCGTTTACTCAAAAAAGAAAACCTCTGCTTACACACAAAAAAATCCTATAAGTTTAAAATTACTCAGTTACTCAGGATTATCTCAGAAACTTGAAAGTATCATAGCATACAAAGATCCTTCATGGATCGTATGTGCCTTTTGCATGATATTGCTCTCTAGAGCCTGATATCCGTTATGTGCCCCCCAAAAATAACCAAGATGTTTTGAAGCAGATATGAGAGTGAGAACTCCCTATAGAATCAGCTTGTTCAAAAGAAAGAGAGAGCCAAAAGAATCTGATACGTGTAAGGCCTCTAGGTTTGGTCAAGGCAATTATTGCCAATTTCACACCTCCTTAATGTCCTGTGGTGCACTCAAGGTGCGATTCCTGTTGCCAATGCCACGTGGTGAGTGCATATTAGGCCACACCATCGCATAATCCACCCTAACATTACGTAGGATGAATGTTTCCCTGCAGGACATTTCTTAGGGTGCGGGCATGGCTCGCCCTAACGGGCTTGCGAAGCCCTTACCCCAAGAAATGAATGTCCTACAAGGGAACATTACCTATATCTAAGCAAATAGTGCTCAAAGATATTACCCAAGCATATCAATACTTGGAATAACTGCCACAGCATTCAGGCATAACAGTACCACTCAAGCATATCAGTACTTTAGATAGCTTTATAGGCATTTCAGTGCCCAAAATAATAGTCGAGATAGATCTGAACTAATGTATACAATGCCTTTGAAAAAAACTAGGAACCCTTTTCAAATCATATCAGTGCATAATTAGCACTTCATCCTAGTAAGAAACAACGGAAGTAACCAAGTCCAACTCGTATAAGCGGCATCGGCACTATTTTGTGTATACACTTTGTGTTGAGATATTTTCTAGAATACGAAAACCTTCTACCTGCCATGTGCATTTTGTGAATGGAAGTGATTTAGTTTGGAATAACTTATTATGCTGGTATATATATAGACGAATATTGTAGTCACGTGCATGAGAAAAAAGATTGTTATGAAGAAACTTATGCATTTGCTATTAATGTCTCTTGGGTTTGCCATTTGTGAGATGTGTAATTTCTTATTCATAAGGAACATTCAATCAAATCTCTCAGCCAGTTCCACAATGTAATGCATGTCCAATGTTTTGCCCCACTAGATAAAGCTATAACATTTGACATATGCCAGCACCATGTATATGCATGTCCAATGCTTTGCTCCACTAGATAGAGCTATACCATTTGACATATGCCAGCACTATGGATATACATCAAAGTGAAGCATCAATGGTGAACTTGGCCCCTTTTATATATAATCACCATTCATAATTTTTGAGATGATGTAATATTCTGTCAGCATACTGAAGGAATTTGCAGAAAGTGCTTCTATCTCTAATTTCCGACCTTCATTTATCATAATTTGAAGCTGATCCCTGTAACAGGTAATGTATATCATCATCATATAGTTACTTTCCCGTCAAAATCTCAACACGGATCTTACCACCAAGTAGGAACCAGAACCTTCAAATAATTCCTTTTCATCATACTACGAGCTTTCATTTTATCTGTTGGAGCAACAATGGTCAGAATTCCTGAAGGGCGTTATCTGTGTGCATGCATGCTTTTTTTTTAACGTATTATATTTACTGTCATTCCAAAGCCACTATAGCTTTAATTTTCAGCAGATAAACTTACTAAAGACGTGTTAGTTTTGCTTACTCACACTACGTTAGCCTTCTGGCTTTTGCAAATTAAATGTGAAAACCCATTGACTGTTCATAAAAGTTAAGCAAACTTATGTTTTGGTCCTCATTATGACCTAAGACCTTATTCCTTTACATCAGCCTTCCATGTGACACCAGGATCAACCAAACCCTTCTTATCCCCTGCCATTATGGAATAACGCATAGGAAACTTGCACAAAGAAACTCAGAAGTTAATTATAATCACAGGTGTGAGATTTTTTCTGTCCTTTAAAATCTCAAAGCCAAGATAAAGACTTAGCTTGCATCTCTAGAATCTATTGAAGTTGTATCCATAGCGGTGTCTCTCATTATATCCACGCATTTCAGGCCCGACAAGTGTCATGCAGCAAATACAAAAAATTCATGAACACTATGAGTTCAACTTCTCTTAAAGATATGGTTCTGCATACATTTGGTGGATATCATCGAGCTTCATTACAGTACTTCAAACCCACCTTGAGACTCTTCTCATTACTCGTGATTAGGCAAGGGCTTGTGGAGACGCATGCATTTGACAGAGGATGTACCCAAATGCTGGAAGAAACGAATATTCAAAAGAGGTACAGAAGGAACAAGTGTCCTGTGGTCCAGACAAATATACATTCCTCCAAGGAGTGTATGATGTTGCAATATTCTATACGTAAACAGGCCAGAATAGTACCTCTCTTTGTAAGTGGAAGCAAGCTCTTTTTTGAGATATTGTGGAGGTCACAGTCGGAAAGGAATACCCCAAGCCAATGAATTCCTGGGGTTGCCAATGCATCTGCATCATAGGCCATTGTCTTCACAAGCATTTAAATAAAAGTCAGAGGATAAGTATCACAAGTCATAAAGGACTTAACATTCTGGGAAAGCAACCCTTTTGAAAGGGCACTCAGAAATCAAATAAATATATGCACTTGTTTTCGCAATTTAAAGCAGGTGATGTTATCCTAGTGCCTACTTTGGGAGAAGGAATCTGTTTTACATAAGAAAGCATAACCAAACAACAAAGATTTCATATTACCAAAGATCCAAAACGAAATATGGATAGTATATCAAGTCCATATGGGTCTCCATCAACTAGTGCGAATGCTTGTATTTGTAGGGTATCAACAAGAAGCTTCAAAAAACTGCTCCAAGCCGAACTGTACATTATTAAAGCAAGGCAAAAGCATGCAATATAAGAGCTGCAAGAAGTATCCAATTCTCTACAAACCTCCGTGTGGGCACATCAGGATAGCCTTTTCCCTGCACTGATGCACACTTCAGCATCATAACAATGTATATCATTAAGTACTTGGCACAATAAGACCTAGTTCTCTACCGTGATTACAATACATGGGTTCTTCAGGCAGAACCCATCATTTGCAAGGCGGTGAAATACTGCAAAATTATAGTAGAACAAAGCTTAGGCCTTATTGCCAACATGAAATTTTGCGGGTCGCTAGCAAATTTACCTGTTTCTTTCTCTATTATGATGATATATTTGGCAATGCTGCTAATATCTGCTGAATTAGTCAAGGATAGTATAATCCATGAGCGAATTAGTCCCATCAACGATAAATAAATGCAGCAATACACTTGTCAAGACCCAGGAATAGATGGAGGTTTAGGTCCTAAATGCTGATTTGAGTTATTGTGAGCAGCATACGATACTTGCTGTTTCCCTCTCTATGATGATATACCTGGAGATGCTGCTACTATCTGTTGAATTGGTGGATTAAATTTAGCCAATAATGAACTAGAAAAAACCCAGCAATGTCATAAACTAGGTCATTTCAGAACGATTGGCATAAAAAACTTGTTCTGGCAAACTGGAATGAATTATAGGAACTCTAGCTTTAATTCAAAAGATATGCACACTTAGGAGTGAAAGATACGTGTAACTTGGCTGCAATGCATGGGAATGGACCAACTCTGTTGCAACACTGATGTCAGCAGAGTTATGACAACCAAAATGGGTATCTAGCACATTCTCCAAACTTACACCAATCCCACGGCTTGAACAATCAATAGATCTCCCTCCCTCATTATATCGCAATTGTCCCATCACTAATCTGAATGGTTAGGAATTAAATCATCAACACAGTGCCTTCATTTACCAACTAGCAGGCTATTGTGCAGCTAGGACAATCAAATATGTATGAAAATAGTCATACATGCATATGCATATGTTGCAGACTAAAGGGTATTTAGTTTGCCACTCTCCTTGATCAAAATTCAGAGTACATTAGCTGTCCAATAAGCCTGATAAATGCATCAATCTTGTTATCCTATCATGTTTAAAATTGAGCGACCTTAAATAAGCGACTGCTCGAAGGAACTAATTCCTTCGTAATACACGCCAAATATGTAAAGCATCAAGGCCAATATTGGTTCGCATATGAAGAGTTGTTTGAACCAAACTAAAGATCTTGAAACACAATCTGCCATCTTACTAAGTCATATCAATCCTCATTATTATACTGTTTTCAGCCTTGGATAGAATAAGCCACATTAACCGAATTGCACTGCTGACTTACCCCTTACTCATGGAGACCTGCAAAATTCACAATTACATGTAAGTTCCTATCCTACTTGCCGTAAGAAGATACCTAACATTTGAAATATCTATCCATGGTATATATAAGGAAATTCCTAAGACCTGAAATTATCTATCTATATGGTACATAAGGCATTTTTCTTTTTATAGGGCATAACTCCCTTCCTCTTTTGCCCTTTGATATATAAAGCCTTTGTATAAGGGCCTGGTTGTTGTAGCCAGCTAAAGCTCTCAAGACAGCTCAGCGCAATGTGCAGGTTAGGTTGATATAGAAAAGCATAAAAAACATAATGATGATACTTAACCTGTTACGCCCTAAGTCATTTATATCCTACTTTCAGTTCACTTTTAGAACATAACAATACTGGCACGGACGCTCGGACATGAAGTTCCAAATTTTACCACGTGAAGAGAAGTGCGTGGACATTTTAACTTGATACAAACATCTCTTAAAGCCTGATCAACTGTTCTTGGATCTGAATAAAGTGATGAGAAACGTAATATGTTATTAGAACGTGCTAGCTGTGATTTTCCCTGGCTTTAAATAGCAACCTTTGAAGAGCCGGGGATCGGTATAGTATATGTCCCTCTTAGATGCATGTTTATTTTGATTTAGCAACTGCTGCACTATCTGGAGCAGTCGTAGCATTGCTACTGAAAGAAAAAAGAATACGCCTCAATACTCTTATGAACCAATTACTTATAGCAGAACATTCAGTCCAAATGGAAACTTACAAATTCTGTTCGCACCACTGGATGATTTGAATGAAATTGATTCTTGCAAGCCGGAGTTTTCAAATACGCTTGAAAGAGAGCTGTGTACAAATCAATTATGCATTTGATTTAAAAGTAGTAATCTAAACAGTAAAGTGCTAACCCATGAATTTCATCCGTGGATCTATGGATATCCCGGATTTGAAATTTGTCCACTTTGATCAATGGCAAACTCCCCGACATCAAGGATTGCAGGCAATCTTTAACTAAAGCTGCGCAAAAATGGTTCTCAGGAAGAATGTAAAGGACAAACGGAAATACAGAAAAAATGGGGCTTGCCATGAATGCGGTCCAGAACGTTCTCGTTCGCCATCGCCATCCTATAAGAATAGCCGATTAAATTACTTGTACAACGTATAACTTGCCATTTTAACTTTTTTTTTACCTCAAATGATTTTTAATAAACCTGCAATATTGAGTTTCGTATTGCGTATTGCAGGAGGAGCTTCACCATAGTTAGGACTATGATTTTGGTGTTGTCAACTTATTTCCATTTGAAAGTCATATTTCTATTTTTGTGTGCTTTGGATGGTTCTTTTTTTTTAAAATGGTTAGAAATAAAAGAAAGGTGTGTTGTGAATTGCTATGGATCAGATGTCAAGCCAGTTTCTACTTCCGGTTTCTATTTTTTTGGGGAGCAGAGGCGGATTGTGCAGAGGAGGGCGAGTTGTGTGTGCAGAGCAGGGGCGGGCCACTGTAGGCCTCTGAGGGGGTTTAGGTCTGAAGAAATTGTTGTTTTTATATTCTTTATTTTGTGGTTTTCCTTTCTGGGTTTGCTTTTTGTTGTACAAGGCTTGAGGAGAGGCAAGATTAGGTTGCCTGTGGGTTCAAATCCCGCTGTAGATCTCATTTTTCTTCCCATTATTTCTTCTTTCCTTGTTACTGGGCATCAAAAGATGGGGGCTTCATGTTGTAGCTTCCGGGTTCTGTTCTTACTGCATGCCCTTATTTCGTGGCCCTTTCGTGGAGGGTGGAGACAGAACTTGCAGCGTGGTTTGATGCTGGCGATGGCAGGGCTTGATGCTAGCGATGGCAGGGCTTGTTGCTAGGGACGGGAGCTGCTGGAATGGAGGAGGTGAGGGGTTCGTCCCTTGCCCATATGCATGGGAAATAGAGGAATATGGCAGAGGTCAATGGTTCTGTACAGAGGTTGTGCTTTTATAATAAGGAATGCTTTTTGGCAACCATGTGTCTAATTGAGACGTTAGGAAATGGCATGCCATTTTTTTTATCTAAAAAGATGATGGTCGTCGATCTAGTATCATACCAGCATATGCCCCACATCGACGGTTTCCATTGAACCTTAGCATCGCAACCCATGAACATAGTAAATAGAGAAATGTTTAAATCCATATAACATGGTTGCCATTTACAATCATAACCTAAAGTATTAAGTTCCAGCTATATGAACCTGGAATCTTAAGAAAGAGTTCAATACGTAAAAACAATTTAGGCTCCATTCTGTCCTATCTGCCAATCCATGACTACCACGTGGCATATTTTATTTATTTGAATTGCGTCACAGTGAAAGCTTTTCAACGACCATACCATTCCACCTTTTCATTCTGCTTTTAGTCAACATTTGTTCTCCATTTTTTTTTGGGCCACTAATGAGTTGACACGTCAATAGAATTGAACCTAAAATTGCTTCCATGTAACAAGAATGTTGCTTTATGCAACATTTTTGGCATAGAAACATGCCTCCGCCAGGAATGTTACATAGAGCAACATTAGAAGAAAGTATTCATTTGGGAATCTTACCTTCAGAATCACACGCATGCATAGACAGGTGGTTGTGATCAGCCGGATTTGTTTATCCGTTGGGGTTATAGTCCTGTCCCTACATTTCATTGTGTTATGTTTTGACTGATGAATAAAGTTTGACGTCCTTCCAAAAAAAAAAAAAAAAAAAACAGCATTCTTATATATGTAAAAGATGAGCATGCTACTTTCAGCCACGTGAGCCAATAGGATATTGACACTTGTCAACAATTATTTTTATGAATCTTGTTGTTGTCTTTGTCGTCTACATTCTGTCCTTTTTGGTCTACTGGGCTTTATTCTGCCGCTGCTCCATATTCTGCAACAAGCATAATACCAACCGTCCACGTGGCAATGATCTATGGATGAAAGTGGCTTGGTCATCCTTCACAATTAGGCGAATGGCCCTCTTAGTCCAGCCGAAGAGCCCTATGCCTAACTAAGCCAGTGGCCCAGAGGGCCATTTTCCTATCCAAAAAGTACGTGCTAAAAAAAAACTACTTCATATTTCTTTGTCTAGACCAAGAATCGAATTTTGTTGTTGTCCTTGTCGCCTACATTCTGTCCTTTTTGGTCTACACTCTGGGCTTCATTCTGCCGCTGCTCCACATTCTGCAACAAGCATAATACCAACCGTCCACGTGGCAATGATCTATGGATGAAAGTGGCTCACATTAGGCGAATGGCCCTCTTAGCCAGCCAAAGAGCCCTATGCCTAACTAAG
Source organism: Isoetes engelmannii (assembly GCA_011763485.2). Taxonomy (NCBI): domain Eukaryota; kingdom Viridiplantae; phylum Streptophyta; class Lycopodiopsida; order Isoetales; family Isoetaceae; genus Isoetes; species Isoetes engelmannii. The sequence continues at coordinate 8,469 of JAANSK020300624.1, forward strand.
CCAGTGAATGGCCGAAAAGGGAGGTGCTTAAAAAAAACTACTTCATATTTCTTTGTCTAGACCAAGAATCAAACCTCAATCACTTGGTTGAGAGGCAAATGCCCTACCAATAGACTACAAATGCAAACAATAATATAGTTTGCATTTTATAGTATACCTAGCATAAATGAAAACAGATGCTAGTTACAACTGTTATGCCCTAAAATTTGCCGACCAAACAAATGGGCTTCGACCAGATCTAGACGGCCCGGCCAAGGTGTTGCAGTTTGCAATTTTGGGGTTTCCCATCGTTTTCATCCATGATCATAATCCATGGGCCTGTTTTACTAAGAGTTCATCCAATATTTGCTTGATTCATATGAACAGAGTAAGATACTTGATTAAATTCATTATTACTAAAAGAACAACCTACCTTTAATCGCTTCTTCTAATCTTTGCTTCTTAAATTTCTCACTTTCTTCCTTCTCCTCCCTTCTCACATTTCCTCCCTTTCCTCTTCTCTCACGTTTTCATTTTCTTAATTCTAATAACTTTTCCAATATGACATGTCATCATTCGCCAATGTTCTATGCTAGCCAATACCATTGTCATGACTACAGCTGCTGTTATCCCGAGACCATAAATGTCAGAAGGCCCCCTTGAGGCTGAGGCCGAGGCCGAGGTAGAACCCACACTTATGATGATTCTGGATGTTATGTTGATGTTCGTATTGATGATGGATGGGCCACCCTTCGTGGTGGCATATTATTTATATGTATTGTTGCTTGTGCTAACATGTATATATGCTTCCGCAGTATAGGATATCCCAGATAAGGAATGGGGCTCCCTGTCCTTCACTCAAACACTTTGCTATCACAAGTGGTCTGATTTAGATGGACGACTTTTCCTAGTGATAGTGTTACTAGAAAAGGGAATCTCCTATAATTATACGTTGGGAGCATCATGTAGGTTCGGGAAGCATCACATTATGCCTCTTGGAGTATTCCTTTGGACCCTTGCGAGAATCCTGCATGCAAGCTCCCGGCCACTTCAAAGGCTGGAATCAGTGTCAGAACCTAAACCCTCAGATTTAGTAGGGTTTGTGTTTCAGAGCATCAAACCCACCCTATCTGATAATCCCATCGTTCAAATGGTAGTTCGTGTTCGAAGAAATGTCCTCGAAAAAAAAAACAGAGATTCACAGCACGGATGCACAAACCCCCAAATTTCTCCTTTCCCAATGTAGGAGCACGATGAGAAAATAAGGAGTTCAACTGGTTCGCCATTCTAGCAAGTTCAGAATGCGGTTCTAACTTCAAACACAAGTCGAAAGCATTCAAGTTACTTTAGATACAAACTTCCATAACCAATTGAGCCAAGCTCTACATGATACAAGCAACTAAACCACGATTTCACTATTTTGCCATTATTCTTTGATTTTGAACTCCACCAAAAGTGCTAACCCCATTTTCAACAGTGTGAGATTTTATGTAACTACAAAAAGTGCTAACCCCATTTCAATAGTGTGGGATTTTATGTAACTACAAATAGTGACAACCCCATTTTCAACAGTGTGAGATTTTATGTGACTA
>JAANSK020300635.1:0-10038 GCA_011763485.2 Isoetes engelmannii
TAGAACTGGAGGCGAATCTCTAGATATGAGCTTAAGAATGTATGGCGAATTTAAGTAAGGGGAGAGGAGGAAGTGTCGAAATTTGGCAAAAGAATATTTTTTTTTTTCAAAAGTAACCTATTCAGCTTTAGTATTTCATTTTCAAAAATATTCAAAATATAGCCATTTGACTATAAATAGCCCCTTAAGGGCAACCCTGGTATCTGGGTAAATGGCCAAGAGGGCCTGCTGACTTGTCAATGTCACATGAAAAAGAGAAAGCAGCCAAGATCAAACAGGCTGGAGGTGATCACATAGGAAAAAACAGGGCTCAATAGTCTCGTCCCGACGCTTGCACAGTGGGCAGAGTGCTAAGACTCGAGGATCGAACGTGTGGATAAGCACATTCACACGAGGGCATCTATGAAGAATCTGCCACCAAAGCACAACCACCTTAGAGTGCAACAGCTTATCCCAAGCCCAAGTCCACATACGCCTCCAACTAGGAGGCGGGAGTTGAAGGGACCACTTTGTTGATGGCGGAAGAATATCACGATTGACAAGCAGCATATACATAGAGTTCACGAGCCTATGCTCGTAAACACTCTGGTGGGAAATCCACATGCGCCCTTCAAGAGCCTCTGGAGCAACAACAGGCAGACTGCCAGCGATCTTTTGCCAAGTAGGTATGTCCCATCGTGACAAAAAGAACCTGGTTTGAAAGACCTCCCAGGTCGCTAACTGGCCAGAATCATACCATGCCCCAATCATCAAGATTCCTGCTAATCTCCAATGTCGTTGAGTTAATGGATGGACTGAGGCACAAAGTGGAAGATTATTTTCTAGAGGTATCCACCAACAAGGAGCGTGCAACTGATGACAGGCAACCGGGTCGATGCGAAATAAGGAATTTGCTTGAACTCTTGTCTCTCCCTCCAAATATTTTGAGTTCTTACATAAAAGATGTTTGGAAGGAGAGAATTGGAATTGTAGAGTTGTTTCTAAATATGGCTATTCTCAAAGCGAGTGGTGCTTTTGATTAGCTTCTTTAAAATCTTAAGACATTTGATGTAGACATTTTATGTGCCCCGGGGTCTATAATGGTGTGATAATACGTTATTATTATATCATTAATTATTAGATTTAATTTCAAAGGTGAATATCTATTTTGCATTTCTTCATCTTGATGGTCCAGATTCTCGAACCATGGACATCAGTATTAAAATTGCAACTTTCAACTCACATCAGTCCTACTTAACGAAATGTTCACTAAAGAGAAATGTTGGGGCTTATATATAAGCTATTAGAACGAACACAAGCAACAGAAGTGGTGAAATAGGCTCTGCAGTGGTAGAAGCAAGCGAGGCATCATTTCCAAGGTGTTGATCTGTGGAAGTGGAAGTAGATCTATAAGCAGGATTAAAGCCATAGAGCTGTTGAGCAGCAACAACGTCATCGTCTGAAAACTGCAACTTGACCTGGCGAGGGCGAATATTTGGGAACATGATGGCATCCTGAAAGCCGGAATGAGCTAATCCGATCAAATGCCCAATCTCATGAACAGCCACAGACTCAAGATCCACAGCATAAGCGTCCCCTGCACTCTTGGCATCAATGCTCCATTTTTCAGAGCTGTCGAGATGGAATCTGCCGTCTTCGGGTGAGAAGGCATGGGCCAAAACTCCCAAAGGCCCATCGAACGGGCGGCCATCTCCATGATCCAAGCTTGAAAACTGAATAACAATATCTGCTTCCTCCAAAAAGCTCGCTTCTGTGAAGTTTATTGGTACGATGTTAGACCAGTAAGAAAATGCTCTGCTAAACACGTTTCTCGTGTCTTGTGCATCCAGCCCATCTGGAGTAGCCGCATCAGGATCGAATGCGTAAGCCAGACTCCGTTTCCATCTCCATCTCGGTACTCCAGGGAAATAGGAATACCGTTTTACCAAATTCTTATTAAGATGCGTAGCATTAAGCATCATCGAAATGCCGTCTATCGCGTCCTCTCTTCCGCATCTGGGTTGTAGCATCCTCTGCAGCGTTGCCCTGTTCAAGGATCCTGTCGCATCTAACCCAAAACTCTGCTGGTACAGCATCACTGCCCTCTCTACACTGTCGTCGAATAAAATGGAGCTCGCATTTGCGATTGAGCTTAGATAGCCAAACTGGCGAAGGTATTTTCGTAAGTGAGATATGGCAGCTGAGGAATCGCCCTTGTGGGCATCTAGCAAGGGCACAAGATCAGCCCAAGCCCCTGCTGTCTGCTCCAGCGGCACTGGAATATTGATGCTTGCACTCTTAGTAGCCACCAGGGCCAGCCATAGGCCTAGCGTTAGTATTGATGCTCGGAACAACATAGCCAAACACTTTAATTTCCTCAATCCCAACTTAAAATACTCTGTTCTCTGCGCACTCAATCCCGCGTCTCGTTGGAAGATGAACCCTTTCGGCGCAAAACATACGGTCCTGATCACGTTCCCTGTTTTTTAGACTCGCTGTGGTTTTATCATCAATAGGCACTCGTTTCCTTAATTTTACATCTTATAAACTAGAAACTGGTGCATAAAAACGAATTTTTATTTCTGTAATAGGTATAGTCCCTTGGGGGCACTTTTCTCGCCGAACAGGCTTGGCGGTGGAGAGGTGAGCTGGCAGGCTGTGAGTGGCGGAGCCGCACGCCGCCAGCGAGCCAGAACCTCCGCCAGGCCTTTTCGGCCAGAAAAGTGCCCTCAAGGACTTTACCTTACATAACGGTAAGGGGGCCACATTATGTGTTTGCATGACATGCCACAAAGTTTTTTCTACTCCGGCGATGGCTCCGCCACCATAGCCACAGATTCCGCCGCGACAGAGTTGTTTCTACCCTAGCCATGGCTAGGACGATGGCTCCGCCGCCCTAGCCACAGAGTTTTTTCTACTCTGCCATTGATCCACAGATTGACGATGGCTCCGCCGCCATAGCCACAGATTGGAGCGGATTTAGGAGGAGAGAAAATAACAAAGGGTTGGAGGATTGGCGGCCTGAGAGAAAAGAAAGAATGGAGTCGTCGTCGTAGCTGTTTCTTGGAGTTCTTGCATCTTAAGAGTTTCTTGGATTTACCTCTGTTATGTGACTAACTGACCAAAAAACCAATGGCCAGAGCAAAAAAATCAACTGACTCGACAAAAAATGAACTGACCATCAAGTGAACTATTACTATATCTAAACTTGCCTGAAAACACGTGAAATGTGGCCCTCCTTACCTTTATGTGGGTGAAAAGTAGATATTGTGTAACATTCAGATATGATTTATTGTTCTATTAAACAATGTTCTATATTTTGCTTATGGTAGATAGTGAATGATCGTAAATATATCTCAATTCTTATAATTCACTGACATTTTAAGCATGTTTCGCATCTTACATGCTATTATCAAGGGCAAATTCGGCTCTCAACTGTTGTGTGGATTTGCTTTTTACATGCAAATTTTCCTTGTCGAAATACTCTGATTGTTTGTATTTGGCTTAAGGTAAATAGTGAATGATCCATAAATCTATCCCAATTCTTGTAATTCACTGGCATTTGAACTATATATTTCGCATGTTATAAGTGAGACTACATGGTAGGTTATCGGACTAGCAGAGTCCGATAACCAAAAATGTGTGACCTCGGCTGTACGTCCGAGGCCAGATATTTGGCACGTAAGACCGAGGCCCGTCCGATTTTGGACATGTCGGACGAGGCCCGTTAGGGCCGAGTCCGTATGTGGCTGATAACAGCCGAGGCCCGTTAGGGCCGAGGCTGTTATCAGAGGTGACGTAAGAGGTGAAGACCGATAACCGCCTTAGCGGACTTATCGCCGCCAAAATTTATAAGAAAAAAAATTTCAAAAAGAAAAAAAAAAAATTTCTTAAAGAGCCAACCCCGGGTGCTAAAAAAATTATTATTTTTTTTTTTTGGGCAGCGATGTACTGATAATTAGTTATCAGTACTGGAAGAGTACTGATATACTGATAACTAATTATCAGTACTCCTCTAACACTGATAATTAGTTATCACTCCTAGTACTTGATAACTAGGCTGATATCCAAAAATAACGGACTCTTGCGTTACACACAAGAGTCCGCTAAGGTTTTCGCTGGTCTCGTATTTGCTAATGTAGACATGGATGCCTTCAGCTTGGAAGCAAGTCGAAAGCACAGCTGTGGAGGTGTTGTATTTAATTGCCAAATCCGTTTTCTGGAGGGGCGACCAAGAGCAAGACGATCATCGCTCCATGGATTTGTAAGGTGAGTTTTGTTCTCTACAGGTTAATCGATGATGCACATTTATCTGCTACGATTCCAAGCCCCCATCAATCACTTTTCTTGCTTATCTTCTGCGTATTCGTTTCTCAATTTAAGCACTCAGCACCGCTTAGAACAAGAGCACAAATTCGTGAGCTATGAAAAATGCAATGGCAGTGAGTCAAGGGCAACTAGGAATTGGTGGTGCTGGATTTGGGGCTTCTTCATGCCATGCCAAACCACGAACGTTTCTGTGTATTGCTTATTTTGTCTCGATCGATTTTTTATACCGTTTTGTATAACTTGCCGATGTTTTACAGATGGAGGACTATGCAGAAAACAGGAGGCTCTTTCTCTCAGGCCTGATTTACAGCTTTTAGAGTTCTTTTGGTGTTCTCAAAATGACGGAGGAATTTTGTAAACACTTCTTTTAGGTAGTCCTCAAGAGGTGGAAAAAAACTGTTCAGGTAGTTCGTCCATATGTTGAAGAGCTTACCATAGTTAACGCATAGTTAAATGCTGTATCGACTCCACCGCTCTGATAGCATGCACAGATCGATGTTTGTTTCCATGGCCATTGTCCTCTTACAAGCAGTATGTTTACAGGGTAAGCATGGTTTAACACGATAAGCATGGCTTTCACAGCTGAAATATCTTTGCTCTCTTAAATTTTGAACTAACCTTTCTCTGCGTGGGACTTCTTCTTGGTAGTGCATAGTGTAATTTATATTCATTGTCACTTGTCTTAAGTTTTATATTGTAACTTATGCAGACCATGTCAAATATTTAGAAGCAAAGAATTCTGGACATTGGTGCACTTCTGGAGTAAGTAAGACAGAGCACTTTTTTAGGGTAATGAAGGTCTGAAAAGCTCAGTAAAGTACTTGCTGGAAGCATGCAAATGGTGGAAACATCAATGGCGCTGAAGTTGTGACTGGTAAGACTATAGAATTTTTTCTAATTTTTTAGGTTTTATCCTTTGATGGGTAATGGTGAGACAGTTTTAATATCTTCATAATCAGCAATCAGAGGGTTTCAATAGGGGGTGAGGGCGGTTTGTGTATCTGTTGGATATAGTGGCATCTCTTGAAATTGGAGGACCTTATCTCTATCGGGTGTCTCTAAGGCGGTTGCATGCAAACTCCTCTTAGACCTAGATTTTGACTTTTGGCTTGGAAATTAGCCTAAGCTTTCAAGTCATCAGGATCCAAAGTTATTTGTTATTTATGGAGGAACACCATTTAGGTTGCAACTGTTCTTCTTGACCTAAGCTGTCTCATAGCTTTATCCATACTAGAAAACCATGTGGGCCAACTAGAAAACCATGTGGGTAGATCAAACAATTGCTCCTTGAATATATGCAGTATGTTTTGCATATCTACTTTCAAAACATTATATAAACCTTGAAATTGGACTACATAAATTTAATGTAGGTGACAAGCATTCTGTAAATTAGAGACCAGTATATCTAAATGATCCTTAAACACATAGTTGTAGACGTCACAAGGTATAGGCTCCAACAAAACAATTGAGTTTTGGATGAGCTAGGATGAAAGTTGTTATGTGATGTCGTTACATTACCTATCATGTGAAACATCCGAATGTTTACAAATTAAGAAAATAGAACCCTCAGATCCTCAAGCATAGTAATCCATGTAAACATGGAGATTCTTGAGATGGAATGTCATGTGGATGTCTTAGACCACAAGATTAGTAAGAGTTTGGTAAAAACCTTACACTATCATGCGAAAGGAAAACAGATGCTTAATGATGGAAAGTTATGTGAAACATCATAAGCAAGCAGTGAGAGAAAACTAGTAGAAAATGTTGGACTCCTTCCAAGCATCACAAGGGCACTTTTTATGGTTGGTCCAATCATGGCCACAGTTGAAGCAAAACTGGAACTTACATCTGAAAATCAGAAAGAAAAGCATAAGAAAAACTATAGAGGAACTTAGATCTGAAAATCAGAAAAAAAAGCATAAGAAAAACCATACAACATAAGAAAGAAAGAAGTTTTTGGGTTTAGGGTTTATGGTTTTAGGTATGATCGACAACAGTTGCGTTATTATTCATGAACCATGCCAGTTTCTGTTAGTCTCCTTTTGAACTGAAGAACAGAATGGCATTATTATTCATAAACCATGCTAATTTCTGTTAGTTTATCTCAGTTCCTTTTGAACTCAAGATGCTAAAATACGAAATCCTGTACAGAAGCAAGACGAGAATTCATGCTTCACATAATTACATTCTCAATAAAACCTGTTACCTGCTAAGTAAGGTTTTAGGAAAGAAAAGAGACCTGCAAGTCATGTGGTTACAGCCAGCAACAAGTTCTATAAAGAAGCCACAACGAGGACACTGGCGCCAATGTTTGGATTGAGAAAGAACAAAAAACTTTGCACCATCCTGGTCTTGAAGCTGAGCAGGAAGCTTCTGAAAAGCTCTGCAGCTTAAATCATGGTGCCATGGAACCCGGCATTCCAAACAGAACGGTCGTTTGCATTCAACACAGTCTGATCTCTGTGCCCCTTCTCCCACCGGTCTGCTCATCAAAGCCGAGCAATCCTTATAGGGGCAGTACACTCTTTCCTTCGCCGGAATCACCCATTCTAGCATATTCTTGTATAAAATTTTCATATGCTTCAGAGAAATGAACCCACATACCTCTTCCGTCGCCATTTTTCTGCCACAGTTGATCTCAGGACACACGAGCATTTTTCCTTCTTCGATGTTTATCTATGCCTGCATTCCGGCAGATTCACCATCTCCTTCTCGTTTCTCTTTTGCTGGATTGACAAAAGGCGTCTTCTCTCTCAAGGTAAATCCGGAGCCATTGTTCATCAGATTGAGAATGCTGCACCGAGTTCTCAATGAAAATTAGAAAGGGCATTGAATTATGAACGTTGGCCTCTGCAAGCAGACGGTCTTTTTGAATCTGCATGAGCTTCTGGCCCTCCAATTTAGCCTCATAAATTGCAGCCAACCGCCCCTCTTCTTCCTTCTGCCATTCCTCTGTCTCTTGATCTGCTGCAACTTCCGTCAATTCTCCTTCGCTTGATGTGCATGCTTCTGCTTTCACTACATCTTCCATCATCCCTATCCCTAACGATGCAGCTAACACATAATTCATCTGAATTTGAAATGCCAATTCATAATCATTTTCAACATCGGCCATCGCCCTTGTATCCAGGTCCAGGATCTTCGTTCCACCTTATAAATGGTACCTATTGCACTTACAATTAAGGAGTATCTTGGAAATATTCTTTAATAATTATTATAGGTTGCGTTTGATCCTTTCTATAATTATATCCTAAGAAGAATAAATGTAATAATGAGTATACATTGCATGCCTTAAAATTTAAGTTTGAAGCAACGTAACCTTGGTTCGGGAAAATTTTTAAGCACAATCGGTACATTTCCTTGCTGGATCTAGCCCGGCCTACAGACTACATACTCTCCACTCCATTTCCTGCTGGATCTAGCCTGGCCTACAGACTACATACTTTCCACTCCATTTTGACCAAGAAATAACCAGAAAAAATTGCTATTTTCAGCAGGAAATTTTCCTGCTATTTCCATATTGCACTTTGAATTTTCAAATTTGGACAGTAGGTTACAAGGGTTCCTCGATATTTCCCAAACCACGAACATAACCAAGCACCGAGAATGACAAACGTCGTCGTGTTTGAGCCAGCCTTAAATCCAACAAAAATCCGTTAAGTCCACAAAATGCTGTGTGTGTGTGTTTTTTTTCCATATGGCTTTAACATGTCAAGACAGGTCCTCACTCACCTTGTATCTTTGTTATTCTTTTAATTTAATGAGATAAGTTCTTAAAAAAAAAGACATGTCAAGATAAGGAAAATCAGTTAAGTAAAAAAAAACACCATGTATTATCTGTTGGTTCAAACACGACTATGTTCGACATTTAAGGCGCATAACACAAAGGTTTGAAGGAGAACATTGGAAAGAGGCGTGCTAGTCAGGACGTGGGGCCTGTTCCTGTGGACTAAAGGCGTGTTTCCATGAGGTGAATCCCAAGCTGACCTGACCCGCAGGTCAGGGCATTTTTCACAGCAATGTTCCAATGAAGTATTGTCTGACTGACCACTTCGGGGAACCTGCAATCATCTGCGCAAAATCAGAAAGAGAAGATTGTTTCTTGCAGATTGGACAGGGCCAAGGGGGATGCACTCATATAAAAGGGGGGTATGCCATGTGCGTGCAAGGGGTAGCAAAAAACCCCCTGTATACGGATTTTTAAGAAGCCAATTTTGACCCCTTCCGAATAAATTTTACCTAGACTAATGCCCAAAATTCCAAAAAAAGAGGCCCCCTACCGAAAATATATGTACGTACATGGGTCAAAAAAAACCCCTCCTCATGCATGCACATAGGTTATACGGAAAAAACGGTGAACCCCCCTTGGACAGGGCTCGAATTTAGTGGCCCACCTAACTGGAAAAAATGCCGCCCCATATTTGATATTACCAGATTTATGGATTTTTTGAAGCCTACTTTCCGGATTTCTTTGGATTTTTTTGCAAAAATAGCCGGAAAATCGCCAGAATATTTTTTCTAACCGAAATTTTTTAAAGATGGCGAGATTTTTCGCAGCCAAATGCCTCTATTTTTTAACCATAGTTGGAGCTCTTGAGCACCGCCAGTAGCCTACTCCATGAGGCCAAAAGCGTGCAGCACCCCCTTTGGTTTGGGTGCATATTCAGACGGGCGTAACTCCGGGCAACGAGAGCTATTGGATGGGCATATTCACAACTTATGCTTTGATTTGGGCCATAAATAGCAATCCTCGTTTGTGAGGTATGGTTGTATAAGTTTTTTTTTATGTTGTATAACGAGAGTTGCGAAATACTATAAGGTTTGAGGCAATGTACTTAATAATGTTGATTTTATATATGTATTGTATTGTTTTACGGGGTATAAAAGGGGCTCTCGCTGCCTTATGCCACCCCCCGTATGAATATGCACCCAAACCAAAGGGGGTTTTAGGGGGAATGTAATTTTACAAGAAATTTATCGCGGCCGCCGCGAACATTTTTTTGGACCTACTATTAACGTCCAACCTATTAATGCCAGTTGCATGTGTCGCACAGGACAAGAACAGACTCAGAATGCCGGGACCCATATATGTCCGATCTAATCCCCCCCCCCCCTCCCCTTTCCCCCCTTTTTGAAAAAGGGTCTATTTTTTGCCACTTACGCCCGCTATGTCCACCAAATTAATAGATTTACCTAAGGGGGGATTTGTGTAACTCCGGAATGGTGCAAAAGATGATCTTAAAATGTGAGACTTGATTTCTATAACATGAGAAGGTCCTAATTATGTGCGCTACTATTGCACGAGTAGATTACGGGGTATACAACTTATGAACATGTTGGCCGCCACAAACATTTCTCTTCGTCAAGTCACTCTTGTAGCGGATTTGTGAGACATGATGTTTTTATTTATGATATGAGGTCTTAATGATGTGTGCTACCATTGCATGAGTAGACTATGAGGTATCCAACCTAAGAACGTGCATGGGGAATTTAGGAAAAATAATGAAATAGCAAAAATCATGAAAACAATTCTAACCTATATGGCTAGTTCCACTTAACACAATAGTGCAGCTCACGTCATATCATACTTTTTTATAAGTAGGCCATACAAAATTATCCCAATTCAAAACTTAACTATGGGTCAACCTCAATGGCCAAAGGTTGTGTGGCATTAAAAGATTCTGTGAAAGGTGTCAACATACCATGTTATGTGGTCAATATGTTCCTATA
>JAANSK020300646.1:0-10038 GCA_011763485.2 Isoetes engelmannii
GCACTCCCGCCTTCTGGCACTCGAAGCTGAAGCCATTCAATCCCAGAATCATGTCCCATTTGTGATTCCCCATTACAGCAGGTTTTTGTCGAATTACCACAGAATTATTTTTGCAAGCTTCTTCATATTCTTGTATGCATGATAAAATAAGTTTATAGAGCTGACACGGATAATTGAGAAAGTGCTTTGTGCTGCGGTGAAGTAGAGCCCGCCTGAAAGCTATCTCATCCAACAGAAAAACACAGGCCACCTTCTCCATTTGAAAATTACATTATCAATAAACCATGTCTCACCCTGCTCAATATACGAACCATCTTTCCAGCGATTAGGCCAATCAAACATAGGGGGTGAAGACATCGAATGCATTGGATTGTATTTCTTCAACTGCAAGATGTCACTCCTAAAAGTTCGATAAACAGTATGATGTATCAGGAGTCATACTTATACTGTAAATTTGGCGTGGACCTTGGATCATTAATTCCCAACATGACACTTTCAAGCAAGTCCAACGAGAGTAGTGAAGGGCGAATACTGCTTACTAAATCTGATCCCATGTACCTGATCATGGTCCCAAAATAATAATAGACCATCTATTAGGCCTGCATAACTACAGGACCAATAAATGTAGTTCATCCTTTAAGAGAATTGATAAATGGATGATTCAGAAAATTACAGTGGAAATAACTGAATTTCTTGTCGCAGAAATCACTCTTAAAGTTTGATAAACAGCAAAGAGGATGATGTATAGATGATGTATAAGGAGCCTGCTATCTTTATATAATAAATTTGGGGTGCACCTTGGACCATTTGTTCTCAACTTGGCACTTGCAAGCAATGTTACTTAAACTGAGACATCTACAATATGGCAGATTCTGCTAACTCAGTGTTAAGATGCATTCTACAAGCAGCAAGGAAAGATCTACAAACAGCAGGGCTGGCTTTGAATGGTATCATGTTAATGAAGTCCATTGCTTCCATTACCAATCCTGCACGTCCATCATGTTAATGAAGTTCATTGCTTCCATTACCAATCCTGCGCGTCCAGGAGATTGGTAAGACATGAATAATGCTTCTCAATTGGTCTAAACCCATATACCTGATTCATGGTCTCAAAACAATGGTAGCCTTCATCCATTAGGCCTGCATAACTACAGGAGGAGAGTACTCCAATAAATGTAATACTATTTGGTCTCAAGCCAGTAAGCTGCATTTCAACAAAAAGTTCAATGGCTTCCTTATTTTGCCCATGTTCAGCATATCCTAAAATCATTGTGGTCCATGAAACTGCGTCTCTCATACAAATTATGTTAAACACTTGAAAGGCATCATTGATGCTTCCGCATTCTAAATACACAGTAAAAGCCTACTACCTAAATCCAAATCTAATGCTAGTCCATCTCTTTTGAGATTGGCATGAAGATTTTGAGCCCATCCTAAGACCCCAGCATCAGTACATGCACTCAGAGCACAAAGATATGTGATCCTATTTGCCTTGAAGCCAGGCAATTGCATGTTAGAAAAGAGCTCTATTGCCTTAGGACTATGTCCCTGATGTGCACATCCAGAAATGATTGAATTCCACATAACAATGGACATGGAACCTACTGTGTCAAGCAGACTGCAGGCGTCTTCAACAGAACCACACTTGATACACATTCCAATCAGACGGCTGCTCACCACAACGTCTGCCTCTAACCTAGACTGGTTAAGGCATGCATGCAGCTTCTTTCCCCATTCTAATCTACATGAACTTAAGAGGCAGATGCATGTAACCTTATTTGGTTTGAAGCCATGGCCTTGCATTTGCCAAAATAGCATAAGAGCCTGCTTCCCACTGCCATACTTGGCACATGCAGAAATTATTGCAGTCCACGAAACAGTATCTTGATAAGGCATCAAATCAAAAACTTGGAACGCGTCATAGATGCTACCAATTTTTGAATACATATTTACAAGTGAATTTCCGAGATAAACGTTTTCCAATGCATCTTTTAGTAAACAAGAGTGAATATACTTTCCCAATTCGAGTGCCTGTATACTAGAACATGAACTAAGAAAGCTAACGTATGTAACGGCATTGGGCTAAATCCACGATCTTTCGTTTCCTCGAATAGTTCAAGGGCAGCATTAGCATCATTTTGCTGGTAATATCCTGAAATCATGATGCTCCATGTGCACAAATTTCTGTGTGTTAATAATTGGTCAAATAACTGCCGAGCACTTACCATACTCCTGCACTTTGCATACATGTTGATTAGGGAATTGAGCAGGCAGATGCTTGGACTGAATTCCGATCTGATCTGATAACGTGGGCATAAATCTGCCTCCCTACTGTTAAAGATGTTGCTCTGGTGCATGCCAGCAAAAGGGTGCATATACACCAGACTGCATCTGAGCGCCATGCAGATCCATGCGACCTAGCGACCTAGACATTGTAATGCTTCACTTACAGGCGCTTCCTTGCACAACGTTCTCAAGTCATTCAGGGGACTCGGGACAGATTTCATTAACCCAATTACCACCATACATGTTAATGGGTATCACATTTGCTTGCACACTCTAAATTGCAAAAATGCCATGTCATGGCTGTTAAGGCGTGCTTAGACTGAATAGCTAGATTTTTTTTTTTTTTAGCATAATAGTATTACCGTTTTTTGTCTTTATGTTTCTATCGTGTCAATACTCTGAAAACGCCTAAATTTTTTAGAATGGCAATCTCTTGAAATTTCATCTATGATGTTTTTTGTCAGTATGTTTCTACTACATCTCGAAAAATCTAGGTTTTAATTAGATCCATTTTTTACTTCAGCTCTTAAGAAACTCCAAGTTCCCTTGCTAGTGGCAACTGAGTTCTCGATCTACCGTAAAATAAGCTTCTCCTCACCAGACATTCAAGACACAAAGTCATACTTGAAAACAAAGTTATTTTACAACATTGATCTGAGCTTGCCAGAAATGTCCCCAATATAAACAGGAGCTATTTGTCATTTCTGTTACAACACTCGGAATGTTTATTTTGAGACATCTATATGCTAGTGCAAGAAAGCAGCCTGGTATGCTGGTGGGGGTGGTGGTAAGCCGCTCCCAAACTGGTATCCACTATATGCGGCTGATGGTGTGGTGTATGCAGCATTGCCATATACAGATGAACCCAAGCCATCAACTGAGTATAAATATGACCCTGACATTGATACGGGTGTTCTACTTCCTCCATACGCTGTCGCATAACCTGATTGTCCTCGCCTATCATAACCATATGATGATATTCCTCCATATTGGCCCATATCTGCCGCACGATAAAATGCTCTCTCAGCAGTAGCAGAACCAGCATAACCACCTCCATTGGCATTGCTTGCTCTGGGCCTTTTAGACTGTGCTTTGACTGCACCAGCAGCACGCTTACGATCCGCCTTTGCCTTCTCAAGTAGATCTACACGCTTCTGAAGAGGCATTGTAGGATACTGAGACTCAAGTTTGTACTCCTCAATGCATTTAATAACAGATTTCAATGCAGAAAGTTCTTTCATGGACGAGTCATTCTGCAACAAATAGATCATATATCAAATGAGATAATAACTGAAACGGATTGCAGGAACTAAAATGTTCTATTATCTGCTTTTTTTGCTAGATCAGAAATACAGGTTAACCAAATTTCAAAGAATCGCGGGAACTAAAATGTTCTATCATGTGCTTTTGCTAGGCTAGAGATAGAGGTTAACCACATTTCATACTTTCTTCTAAAGTAAAAATAGCTCAGGCAAGTGAAAGAACCTGAGCAGCTGCAGAGTTGTTCCCATTTTTCAGAATGGTCTGAGCTGTTTTCCGAGCCTCCTTTAAATAGGTCTTCAACAACGGCACAGGCTGAATGCGATCCATAATTCCAAATGCATGGGCAAATGAAAGTGCCTCAATCTGTTTTCCATCTCTCGAAAGCTGGTCCACCACATCTATAAATGATGATTGTTAAGATGTCAGCACCCACTAATTATCATGGCTAAATAAAAAGTAATGCTGCATAAAAAACAAAAACAAGAAGAGGGTAAAACCAGTCTCAGACTGCTTTATGCTCAAGGTGGACACATGAGATGACTATAACCAATAGCCCAGGTTTGGATCAATAGCTCAGGTTTGCTACCTGCTGATTTTAGCAGGTATCAAATTCCAGGCCAGGGAGCACTATTCAGATATTTCATACAGAAATTGTGGTAAATTCGAGGCCCTAGCAATCCCTCTAGGCCAAATCGCTGGGTTAAGATGAACACCAACCTGGTATCTTTGCAGATAGTCCAAGGGCCCTGCAAAGAGCAGGTGATTGCCTGCGCCATGCAACAGCTGTTACAAGTTTGCAGAGCTCCTCTTCATCATACTCTGATGCAATATTATAAGTTGCCAAAAGTTGCAAAAAGGCTTGTGCATCAAGAGAATTCTCTGATGATGCTTCCTTCAGGATATCCATCTTGGATCTCCATCGGTCAGCAACCCCTTTAGCCCTCTCTTTCATATTGGGAGGCACCACGGGGTGATCAACACCTAAAACAGGATCAGCCAAAGCCAAAGCAGCTGATTCCAAAATAAGCACACAAGCACGGCGGTTTGCCGATGCTCCTGATTCCTTCTTATCGCCCATGCCCTGCTCTGGATGGTAATAACCTTCCAGAGCTTGAAGTACAAGACTCGCAGGATCAATTGCACACTGAAGTGCGACTGGAAGCTCAGCTCGTAAGGCATTTACATCCTTCCTATGGTCAACTACATACTTTCTCAATCCTTCACCATCCATATTTTCACATAATGCTTTCAACTGTGGCCGCACCCTCACCTCAGGTACAGCAGAATTCGGGGAAGCATTGCCATCTTCTTTTCCTGTGATGCTGTCATTCTCAAAAGTGTCAACTTCAGCTTTGGGGGAAGCTAACCTTGGTGGAGATTGTTTTGGGGAGGCTGCCTTCGGCGATGGTACTTTTGGTGAATCTTCACATGATGAATCAGGCTTGCACGAATCCAACTTTTGCTCCTCGTCTTCATGAACTTGTGAAACAGATCCATTTGGCAAATCTTTAACTTCGCCTTTTGAATCTGTGGTATTACTTTTTACGTCAACCTTTGAATCTAATTCTGAACTATCTGCAGCACATTTTCTAGCAGGTGATTTGTCAAATGCATTATCCAAATGTTGTTTCTCTTCATTCCATTTGCGCTTTTCTTCAACAATAGATGCTATTGCTGCATCCTTTTGTTCTTGCACACGGGCAAGAGATGCCTGCTCTCTTGCAGAGATCGCCTCATCCCTTCGGTCAAGGGCTTCCTGCATTTCTTTTGTTTTCAACTCCAAAGCCTTTTCTTTCTCGATCAACTCATCAAACCTCTTCTGTACAGCCTTCTCAACCTCAATAAAGTGTGCATCCAGCTCCTTCCATTCTGTGGTACAAGTTGTCAAAATAGCCAATTGAGATTCTAGGGCACCTAATGCTTTTTGCAAACGCTCCTTTCTGGACGGAACAACTTGAAGAGATTCCGCTATAGGATCTCCCTTCTTACCCCCTTTTGCTGTCATTTTTTACTACCCTAAATCTGTTTTTCTAAACCTCAACTTCTTTCCAGACGAGCACCTCTGAATCCGATTCAACTTCAAAATGAAATCAACTCCAATACCCACGAAACTCACTAAACTTGACAAAATCGGAAGATAAAAATAAGAAGAACCTCTACAAACCTTCCCCGGAGAAGAATATGTTGGAATTTTTGACAAACCCTGATGGATAAGGTCACCCAAACTGATCAAATCTTCAAAAATCAAACATCAGAATAATGAGAAGGATGAATCGCGAGGGAAACGGATACTCCTTGCCTGTTTTTTGCAGCTATATTCCGCACAATTCAACGTACTCTCAGAGGCAAAACTCCACATGAGTCGCGCGCAAAGAAAGGGAGAGCAAACAGGACGATGCATCGAGACCCTTTAGTTCCATAGCATCTAACGGCTACGATGGAGGATCAAGCGGACGGCTTTGCTTCTTACATTTCTGCTGCCGTCCAATAACCGCGTATTAAACGGTCACGATTGCAAGACCCATGCATTAGGTTATTAATTGACTCTGCCAAAATGTCCATGTCTCAAATTCATTTGAGTTCCTTCAAATTATGGCAGTAACTTATATTGTTCAAATATTACCATACGTAATATTGCTCAATACTTTAGGGAGTTGTGCTACTCTCGTATGTCCCTATGTGATGCTGCCATGTGGTATGACGTAATATTGCTCAATACTTTAGGGAGTTGTGCTACTCTCATATGTCCCTATGTGATGCTGCCATGTGGTATGACGTAAAAAATATTATATATTTTATTGTATTGTATCACTTCGCGCTCTTTGATCCATATCAAGATATTAAGAAGGATATATTTTTGCTTGTGACTCCAACTGATACCTATCCAACATGGTTAGCTTATGCAGAAGAAGACCCAAATGTGCCTCGCTACGAAGAGGTGTCTCTTGGTGTGAGCCTGTCAATAAGAAGATTGTATCTTATTCCAGTAACTTCATTGATTGTTGGGAGAAGAGGTGGAGGCCTATCTTGATTATCAACCTTGATATCGACCACTAAAGACCATTGACTTTGCATGGACAATCGAAGGGATGCCTTCAACTGTTTTGATCTCAAGCAATGTGGGCTCTTGGTTAAGAGACCTGATTGTCGATGAGGATAAGGATGTACCCTAAAATTGTCTTTGGCTTGACTAAAATGTGGTTGATAAAATTCTCACAATAGCTTTTTTTCCCTCAAATTAATGAAATTGTGCTTAGTTGGCACTAAATTAGCACAACATACCATCCTCAGACAGATGACAGACTGAGAGGTTGAATAGAGTCCTAAAGGACATGTTAAGGATGTATGAGTAAGAACATGGGGAATGGTACTTATATCTGTAATAGTGCTAAGCATTCAGCAACAAGCATGCCCCCCTCGTGATTGCATGTAGATACCAATGTTGTATGCTGCAATATGGCACGCCCTAGTATGCCTAAAGATAACAGTAAAAAGGGGCATAATAAATTGGCAGAATCAAGAAGTTGGCTTCAAGATAGGCTGGTCCTTTTAAGTTAGTCATAAAAGTGGAGAATCTAGCTTAGGGTAGAGCTCCCCCCTGTAGTTGCGAGTGCACAAAGTTTTTCTTCTGTTTAGTGTGTTAAGCATTTTGTTCTTAATAAAGCAATTCTTTTGCAGGATCATCATCGTCTTGATTTCCAAGATTGGGAACTTACCCTAGAGCCAATGTCAAGGAATCCATAACTAGAAGGACAACGTACAAGGAGTATCTCATTAAGTGAAATTTTGCAAGTGAAGAGGAAGCTATCTAGGAGAAAGAGGCTGATCTAAACAAGGATTGCCTTATTTTAGGTTCTCAAAATCTAGAAATGATGCTAATTAGATTACTTAATTTTGTTAATGTTGATGAGATGGCTCTCATAAATATCTTCTTTATGGGAACATCGGAACATGCTGGCCGAAGAATAGTAGATCTGCCAAGTTGAGCACTATTTATTGTTCAATGATTGCACGTGCAAGCAAGGACATGGAGGTATAGACTGCTACTATAAGATTTCATTGGCACCTTTCAGTCTCCTTACAAAGCAGACAAATTGCTACACGTGGATAAGGGTGCAGAGCCAGTATGAAAATCCCTCTTCATGGCCTCACATTATTTCCCACATCAAATTCAAACTTTTATCATAGACACTTATATGTCGACATGCTAGATCCATATGTCTATCTATATGATGACATTCAGAAAACACAGACAACTAGGGCATTTGTTGGAGAGATTTTAATGCACGCACATGCACGGAGCTACTAACGAAGTTCAACCCTCTGGTCGATGACAGACTGCAGCTCCATATGGTATAGGACTTTTGGGCACGCATGTTTGCTGACGAGGGCCATCTTGTCTCATGATCTAAAAGACAGTTGCTTCAGATGTGGAACATCTTTGACTTGCTCATTTGCAATGGTCGCACACAATGGCCATTCTCCTTCCTCTACTTGGTTGGCAGGAGAATCAGGGGAGTGGACCTAGCTTCATTGATTATGTGCTTGTGGCAGAGCAGGCTTGCACCTTGTCAAGCATCTGCAAGTGGGGATAAACAACATGGATGAGCTTGTAGACTCGGATCACCAACCCATCTTTTTTGAGGTATCCCAGCAACCTGTGTAAGTCCACTACCAAGCTAATTTTTACATGCCTTAGCTGCATCTAGATTACAACCAAGCAGCATTTTATAGTGAGCTGCTACCAGAAGTGATAGGGAAAATTACCGGGAAATTCTACAGCTTTCCATCGTAGAACAACAAAATGACGAGCTGGTCATAGTCCTTCCTAGTGCCACAGAACAATGTATTGAAAGAAGATGCACAAGAAGGGCTTCGTATTCAACATGCTTTCCTCGAAATATGTGATTTGATTCTCAGCCCAAGGAGATTAAGCGGCAACTCAGGCTGATGATTGATCCCACCCTTAGCTTGCAGGCGATCAAAACACTAAAAAACTTTCGTCAAGGGCAAGAAGGCACAGTATATATGGCAGAACATCAAAGGGAAATGTTCTACCTCCTTGATTGTAACCCTAAGACATTTTAGAGAAGATTGTTTCAAAGACCCATGCAACCTACTGGAAACATTTCTCAAGGACAGTGGAAGCAATACTTAATGCAGCTTTGTGACCTTGAGAATAAGATGCCAACACAACTAGGTAGGCCCGATGATGGTTATAACAGAGGAAGATATCACTAAAGGCTTGCAATGCCTTTCAAATGACAAGGTTGCATATATTTAGATGGCATGCAGGCAGAACTGTTAAAATGGATTTGACCACAAATTGTCCCCATTCTTACCATTCTATTCAATAGAGCCCTTCTAAAAGGATTGCCCTCACAATGGACCATCAACTGGCCTAATATATAAGACGGGAGATCGGCAATGCCCTGTTAATTATGGGGCAACATGGTCAGTTTATTGTTGGCAAAACTGTTGGATGCTAATCTTGAGGAGCAGTTAGCAGCATGGGCAGAGGAGGCAGAGGTACGCACAATTTGCACAAGCAGGGTTTAGGCCCAAACACTTCACCATATCTATACCTTCACGTTCCTCACAATGGACCATCAATTGGCCTAATACATATTAAGATGGGAGATCATCAATGCCCTATTAATTATCAAACAACATGGTCAGTTCATTGTTGGCAAAATTGTTGGATGCAAATCTTGAGCAGCAGCTAGCAGCATGGGTAGAGGAGGTAGAGGTACACACACTTTGCACAGACAGGGTTTAGGCCCAAACACTCCACCATATCCTATATCTTCATATTATGCACCTTGATAGAAGAGAACAGAAACAGACTTCATGATATGTGTTGCTGCTTTACGGACTTTGCCAAATCTTTTGACACGGTCTCTAGGGAGAAACTATGGGAAAGATTGATGGGGTTGGGCATCACCCAAGAACTACAAAATGCAATATACAAGTTCTAAGAAACATGCTCAACACGAATGCAACCCTCGAAAAGGGTTATCAGCAGTAGCATTGGAGTCCACCAAGGGTGCCCACTCTCTCCTATGTTGCTTGGATTGTACACATCATGGAGGTGTGGGGTTGGGGTGTGGGCATGCTTGCTTACCATGTCATCCTAATATACGCGGATCACGTGGACCTCTTAGCCTACACCCCAGCGAGTATGCATCGCAACATTTAGATGCCTTGAGCACTTTCTGCTAAACTACTAAAATGCTCATCAATTTGGCCAAAACCAGTGGTGCAAACACATAAGTACATGGGAGAAGAGTTCACTACTATTACCTGTATCAGGCAACGAGTGATGGTCGACTGAAACCTTTCTATGCAATGCAGTTCTAACAACTATCACAAAGGAGAGATTTACGATTGGTCACATCAGTTGCACTTGTTTAGGAAGGAAGGAAGGAAGGAAGGAAGGAAGGATATTTTAATGTCGCACCACAAAGGCAGCGTCCCAAGGACATGCGA
>JAANSK020300657.1:0-10038 GCA_011763485.2 Isoetes engelmannii
TTTTTCTCGGCGGCTCCGCCGCCTCGAAAAATTACAGCACGGAATTCGCTTTGCCAGTGCATTACCTAGTACATAACTCCACTTAATCTGCAGTCCCTTCCTAATAAGCTAGCCTTTAATAATTGCCACTTAATCTGCAGTTCCTTCCTTAATAAGCTATTTTTTCTATATCATGCTATAAGAAATCACATGTTAAATAAAAACTTCTAGGTAGCTAGAAATTTGAGTACATCTCACAATATTTGAACTCAAAAGCTGGAGCTTGTGTCAAAAGTGTTATGTTTTGGGAGTTCATGCAGTGAACGAACAAAACAGAAGCAATAAATTATCATATCCATGATATATTACTACATTTTATATAGACAACTGTGCACCATGCTCCCTCCATGCAGAACCAGAAATAACCTTTATCAGTGTTCAAGGTTCTTTCTTTTAGAAGAACCATTTTTTGGCAAGGGGGCTAACTTTAGTGATGATTGGATCAACCCATTTATGTGCAGGTTTGTTGGATGGTTGAGATCTGCATGAATAACTGTATGCATCTCAACAAGATCAAGTAGGTTCTGGTTGAGATGTGGCAGAAATAGTCCAAGTTCCTTTTCGGGATTTTTTATGACCCGCACGTCTCCTTTCCTCTGCAAAAGTAGCCATTCAGTTATTAAATATCAGTAGTTGGTGATCTTTTATACAGCATATACCTCTCTGAGCCTGCAGTTCCTGCCATAGCTCATCCTCCCATTGCTTTTGACGTTCTCGAAACCTGAAATAGGATCTATTCAATGAGCATATAATGATTGGAGAAATCTTCAATTTGATCTTGCGGTTTTGCTGTTTACCCAGGACTAGAAACATCTTGAAGGCGGGCCCTAAATTCGTTTGTTCTAGGGAGAGAAATTTCAAATAGAGTATTATAATTTCTTCTACACATGTTTCCTTTATTTGGGCTGCTCTCAAAATCGGAATTCCCTCCACCATCCGCTGGTTTCGCCATTTGGAAGCTACACTTATTAGGCGAACTGATCGTCATTCCAAACTGGGTTCTAAGACCAGACTTCACTGGCGAAAATTTACTTTCAGCTTGTCCTTCCCCTGTCTTAGCAGTTTTGTTCCAAAGGCCATAGTACTCTTGGTACAATGGAGTCTGAAGTTTTTTCAACTCTGTGGCCTAATGCCATCATGAAACATCGTTAGAGAAGAAAAAGTAACTAACTAAATTCACACTGTAAACTTACCACAATCCCCACATACCTTCTCCTCAAGGAATGCTCGAATCTTTGACTCTGTAACCTCGTCATCATCTACATAAGAGGGGCAATCAGCATAATCCTCCTTATCCTGACATCTGCTAGCATCCATTGAGTCTCCTCTAATATCGGCAGCTTCAGGAAACTGTTCTTTCGAGCACTCTATATCCGGGGCATCTGGCTCTGACATTGGATTGAAACTCTGTGCAGATTCATGAATCATATTTTTAATCTATTAAGAGAATAGCAACATTCAAAACAAACGTATAAAACAAGATCTCACATTATTAGAACTGGGTGAATCTAATCTTATAGAGCAGTTAAGGTCATCATGTTTGATTTTGCTGTCCTTGTTGGAAAGTGCAGCAGCATGCGACAGTCTCAAGGCAAGTTGATTAAAGGTGTTTCCAAGCAAATCCTTGCTGCTAAGAAGAATAAAATTCAACAAGGCTCACTTGACAGGCGTTCCAAAGATGTCAAAACATTCTTACCAGTTGTCCTGGCTGTCAACCAACCCTTCCTCTAGAACAAATGGATGCTGCAGATGACGAAATACTTACTGTTTTAAATCTTGACAAAACCACTGTATACGTTAAATACCTGTAAAAGTTGACTTGCAGTAGGTCTTAAATTTGGTTCTCTGCAAATTCATGACAGACAATTTAGCCAAGAGAACAGAATGAATGAACATGGATCAAGAAAATTGTATGTGTCATCCTTTTTAAAAGAAAATCAGGGCTCAGACTTATGAATAATCTTTGTTCGCCAAACCTCCTCATAAGCGCGATAACCTATTTAGAGCTAGAAATGTCTACAAATAAACAATATCAACTCTGTATTTTCAGGCAAAAACTGATTGCAACATATCCATGGAAGATGCCAACTGAAGCTTGCTTATGAATATTCAGACATAAGACTTCACAATAAAATCTTCAGGGCTCGAATTTATTAACATTCTTTGTTCGTCAAACATCTTCGTAAACGTGACAGCCTAGTGCTAGAAATATCTACGAATAAGCAACATAAATTCTGTATTTCAGGCAAAACCAGATTGCAGATCCATGAAGACACCAACTGAAGCTTGCTTATAAATATTCAGACATAAGACCGATTGCAACAAACATTTCTTGTAAACTCAATTCAATGCCAAATATATAGTTCTACCTTTGGAGGCATTGAAGAAGGAAGGTCTTTGCATCTTCTGACAAATGTTCTGGGATTGGAGGATGTGACTTCGTAGTCCCAATATGGAATAAAGCTGCCACCTGCAGCCTTCCAATACATTACACTGATGATCAGGGTTATTTCATACAAGCTTACAATACAAAATATATCAAACAGCAATGCACCTCTTGGAATTGCTGACTCCATGGTGGTTTCCCTGTTGCCATCTCAATGACTGTGCATCCAACACTCCAAATGTCTGCTCGCCTTTATACACATTATAAGGTATCGGTCAATTTACAGAAATGGAATGCTTACAGCACAAAGGGAAAAACATCTACCAGAAATGTGATGCCATACCAATTATGACCAGTTTGGCGAATAACTTCTGGTGCCATCCAATATGGAGTGCCTTTCATGGATTTTGCCCCCGTGATAGTTGCCTGTGTTGCATAATGCCATTTATGTTCAATATAGGATATAAAAACTTAAAACATATAGAAATTTACTTAACAGGTGTCTCACTAAGCACGACAATGGTTGTGTAAAGAACAAAGCTATATCTTATATTCTTTTAACACATCAGAACAAGCTTGAATAATTAAAGAAACAAATACTATAAAAACTAGTCATTTAGACACACCAGTTCGACAACTTTTTTTGATGCACCAAAGTCAGCTACTTTAATTTGTCCTTCATTATCGACCAAAATATTTGCACCCTGCCAATAAGCGACCAGTAAATAATTAGTTGAGAAAAATCAACATATGGAAAACACCACATCCTGCCAAAACACAAAGTCAATGAGAGGTGTTACGTAAAAATACCTTGATATCCCTATGCATAATATGATTCTTGTGAAGATATTCGAGACCCAGTAAGAGCTGTCTAGTATACATTCGAATGACCTGATTTGCATCATACCCAAAACTTTTCTTCACAAAACCAGTAACAAACATACAAAGAATGTAGGAAGGGTACAATAGGACTTACTGCCTCTGGAAAGGATCCAAACTTTCCAAGCAACGAAGCTATTGAACCACCCGGAACAAATTCCAAAAAAATGTTCAAGGCTTCTTCTTCCCTAGCTGTCCCCAGGTACCGCTATTGTACAAAAGAAAATTAAAAAAATTCAATTACATATTTAAACCTATTTTGCACAATAGGGAGTCAAAAGCTCACAACTATATTAGTGTGCGAGAGATTTTGAAGCAGCTTTACTTCTTCTTCCAGCTCTGTGATATGAGCCTGCAAGACCCAAGGAACTTCATTGGCAAGCCAAACAAAAACTTCTACTTATAGAAAAGATCAAAGATACTCACTTGAGCTTTCTCTTTGGCAACACTGTTTGAGGCAATCAAAACCTTCATTCGCAGGATTAAAAATTATTTAAAACCAGATACAAACTATGTAAAGTAGTGATTACAGAGCAATGCAGTACTTCATGACAAAAAATTTAATAGAAGCAATTAAATGTGGAGCTCCTCTGAACATGGAGAACAGATCGGAAAGTAGAATTGCAGATATCAAACAAATGCTCATTACCAACTAGGAACCTTCATATATAGGGATCACAAGAAATTGCCCAATAATATACATTTGAAGCTTGGCTGCGAACTAAAGGTCTGCAAGCAGAGCTTGTCTCCGGTAATTTTTTGGGAAGAGAAAAAATGCAACCATATAACATGCCTGCTTGACGGCAATAAGCTCGCCAGAATCCAAATTCATGCCCATATAAACGCGGCCATAAGCTCCAGCGCCAATAAGCTCGCCTTTCCGCCATCGTATAGGACCGCGTTCCATCTACCTTGATACTTTCCCTCCACAACCTCTGTTTACTAAGGGTGACGGAGAATATACCTCCTGTAGATAGCATATTCCTCTGGAGTCTTTGGTCCAAAAATAGAACGGCACGTTTAGAAAAAACAAGCTTTTGTGTTTCAAGGGGCAAACATTATTGGATTATTGGATTGCCCGAAGGGCAAACTTTGCTTTGGTGTTGTGTTCAAAGCATATTTCGTTCTCATCCATCGATTGACAATCGGACGGTATACCTTTTTTGCCACTCTGCGTTACGAAGCGTGAAGCAACATGGTTGCCTTCCGTCGATTTGAGTTGTCCTGCGTTATCACGCCATTAAACGATCGGAGATGAACTGGGCTTCATTTAAACAAACAGTTAAAAAGAGTTAAGAAGTCTGTCGAGTTTTGACAATGGCTTTTCCACGACCAGAATTAGTCATTCCCCCTTGGGGCAGGCAAGGGAAAGCTCCAGAGAAGCCAGACGATACATCAGAAGCTTCTAAGGGCTCTAATTCAGTTCAATCCTCTTGCTGCTTCTGGGCAAAAGGAACGGACGTGACAAACCAAAATTACCTAGATTCATTTACGATTTTTACTTCTGCAAAACCAGAGGTAATCTTCCTGCTTTTATTCTACCCGGCTCCTTGGAACTCCTTTGCATTCATTCTCATGATTCTGTTTTTCCAAATGATTATTCGTTCTTCTTGTTTATTGTATAAGGAAACTCTAGTCATTTCCAATTTCGTAACTACTCGTGAGGTATTCATGTGAAGAAGTATTCCTTCTGCAGATGACTGCAGCCATAGATGAGGTGCTAGTAATTGCAACCATCTTTCAAAACTAGAGAAGCTAGAGACAAAAGTTAGAGAGAGAAACTAGAGAGAGAATTCAGAAAGAGAGATAGAGAAACTAGAGAAAAAGAGAAAGTAGAGAGAGAAAGACAAGTTTAGTTTTGTTTAGCTTTGTTTTATGATATTGTATTGTATATGTATATTGTTCGTTTTGCCCATGGCATTTTGGGGGTAATCTGTAGTGCTTTGCACCTTGTTATAATAGGTGTCTCTAATGTTGTCACATAATGCATTATTTATTGATTATATCTATTATCAAACAATTCCATAACCTCTCGGCACCGAATTGTACAATTTTGTCCATTGGTAGCAACACAGCCAAGGGAATAAGACATTCTCCGAAATGCTTTAGAATAATTTTAGAAGTTTGCTATTAATTTAGTAGCCTTTCTATGTTAATCTAGGAGCTTCATAAGTCCTTATGTCGAACATCGTAGAATGAGGTAGCCCAAACCATTTTTATTGCTTAATTGTTTTATCAATTTGCAAGTAGTTCAGGGGTCACCAAGTAACTTTCTTTTTCGGTCCTAATATGTCTGCCTATAATGTTTCTCTATTGTAATGTTAATAGACACCACCTCCCGCACAATGCTAATCTTCATAAAGTTTTAAGCAACATCAAATAATCTCCTTACAAGAGCTTTGCACTTATAAAAGGGTAGTGTTCCGTTGGATTTTAAACCATATACCTATTAGTAAGAACCACATAGGTTTGATTTGGAGTACCAATAAGAGATAAAGCAGATGCTATTTAGCTTCTATGTGGTTTGAGACTATATAAGGCTTATGTATATGCTAAAATCAAGCGATTTAGCAAATAATAAGTTGTAATTTGGTTATGGGAGTTGGTTAACCCATTGTTACAAAAAGATATAAATTGCAAAATGAAAACATTAACTTTACCCAATTCGTTTCGTATTGGGAAAAGGTATTTTGGCAATGGTGGGGACTAAGATTGTTATATTGTATTGTATGGAAAACGGTATATTTAGCCCACTTTGAGCAGCTTAATTGGCTGAAGGGAAAATTTGCCATTTTTGGTTTGGGTCGTGTGGGAATTTTTTTTTCCAATGGTTTGGAAAAAGAAAACCATGTGAAGAGTGGAAACTGTGCTGAACAGATTGGGCAGCGCGGACGACTGCATCTGCGCGTTCTTGCCATGCCGGATCTGTCGCCAGCGAAGCATTGATGACTGCCACAGCCCGATTGCAGCTCAATTCCAAGGTAGCTCTGATTTTAGTCCAATTCTGAAGACCTCAAACTAATGTGTTTGCTGCATCCAAGTTTCGTTTAGGAAGATCTTCATGGATTCCAAGCTTCGCTTCCTTCTTTCATGTCCTTGATGGCCGTTTACAGAGGATTTCTGGCCAGTTTGGCCTCTAGCAGAGGATTCCTTTGGGCTGTCTGCCATGGTCGATGCCCACACCTTTGACTTTTGTCCGTTTGGCAGCCGATTTGGTTGTAGAACAGGGCTGGCCGATTTAGCACTGGATTTAGGAGATCCAACCCTTTGTCGTGTCTGCTTGCCAGGACTGCGATCTGTGGATGCGGCCTGCGTTTAGAGCAGAAAGGCTTTTGGAAGGAAGAAGTTGCTTGATAACTGTCAATGGTGGAAAAATGTGATATTTTTTACCATGCGGAACGATTGTTCTGTTGTGCACCATTGAAAGATGCGCAACAGTTTAAGTTCAAAAAGTTTTAGGTTGCGATCTGGCATAAAACTCAGAATATTCGCCAGATCAATGCTCAACAATAAAAGTTGAATAAGACCCATAAAGATAGAATAAAGAGAAAGACCCATAGTTTCATGGATTCAAATTGCTTGTATGCATTATTTTGTGATGAGAAAAAGTCAAAAAACATACAATCAATCACTTCTATATGCGTTATTGTAATGACTAATTATGGTAGTATCAAGAACATGCTTACAAAGACTTTGGTGTATAAATATTTGGTTTGTTTCCTAGACATCAAATTCCTATGCAAAGTAATCAAAAGTGCTTTGGGCTAGTTCTTTTTGGGTTGCCCGAAGGGCATGCCCTTTGCAAGGATTAGCCAATAGGTACAATGCCGTGAATATGCCATTTAGACGGTCGAGATTTCAGGAAAGGCAGGAATATGCTGGGTATGTACTTATTGAAGGGTGAGTTGATAAGGGCAGCTCTCCCGCAAGCGCAACCGTCGGATAGTGAAAGTTATTGTCCGGCAAGCAGAAGCGTCGATGCAAGCAGCACTGATACTTGCATGTGCATGCGATGCCAGATTGTCAGCTGATCCTCAGATAGGTCGGCTTGTTTCTTGCTACAGATCGGCTCAATTATGAGCTCAGACCAGTTCGTGTTCTTACTTCCGGAATTTCTGTACTCCTTTTCCCTGCCTCTCTAAGCCTCCTAAGGATTAATCTTCCGTAGCCAATTTGAACAGCAATTGCAAGGGTATTTCCAGAGATCTCCTTTCATTCCTTGCCATTCTTTCGGTTTTTGCATCTTCAAAAAGCAGAGTTTAGTAAGATGAAGAGAAAAGGTATTCACATATTCGCCCAACTATTGTCTTCAGTCAAGCGCACTTAAGGAGGAGTCGCAGCTCCATGCAAGGGAGACAATGGAAGAAGAAATCGAATTACCAGTCTCTTGAGTTTGTCCAGATTTGTTAGTGGGTATTCCATTCAAGTCAAATCTGGCAAAGCAAGTGGGTTTATAGATGAATTGCAGTGCTCTTTGCTCCCCAAAGATGAAGAAAAAGAGGCCTTTTTCGTGATAACCGGAATGTGAGATTGTCTTGGATCAGCTGTTCCCCTGCAAAAAGCCCAGATGTTGCTCATGTTTCCTTGCCTGAGGATGCGGAAAATGGTGCAAATCCAGAGGATGGAAATTCCTCTAGCCCCAGGGTAGATTTTTCAGCCAAGATGGAATTAAGAAATGGGCTGAGAATTTAGGAAATTTGTGATGATGACATACCAGAGCATGAGGATATTAGAAAAAATGGTAACTCTAAAGTAGACTTTGATATTAATGTTCCTGGCACCCATTACATCTGCCAACAACAACGGTGCTTCACTGTCCATCCCGGTTAGTTCCTCGAGGTCCGAATGAATTTGAAATTAGGCTATTGAACTTAGAAACTTCTGGGTAATTGTCTTTCTGCGTAATTGTGTTTTCTGGTGCTTGATTTTAGTAGTCTCAACAGAAAGGCATGGTTGAATGAAGCAATAAAATCTTCAGTATTGATTTAGAATACTGTAAGGGGACTTCAGATAACAAGATACTACACCTTGTCCTTACTGGCATGTCAACTCGTCATTACATGTACCAGCCTGGAATGGCTGCCATAACAATTTTGAGAACAACATATTAAAGAATGTTGGGAACAATGCATTTTGTGTTTTAAAATAGAAACAAGATTTGTCATGAATAGATGGTAATTATCTAGGAAGAGGTAGGAGAGTTTTCTCCAGATTACATGCATCAATAAAAATTTCTTCATGCCACTTTGTTACTCTTTTCACTCTGAATCTTATCTTCTTAAAAAGAGTGTGGTGATGATAGTTATCAGTGTAATTGCGAGTCTTTGAGATGTTACGATTTTTAAGTTAGACAAAATCTTCATCTCTTTGTCTTTTCATCATATTTTCCCATAGTGGCCAATTATTGTTTCTTTGGAAGCAAGCTCGTACAATATTGTTGCACTGGATGACGTCATGAGGAATGAAGGTTCAGAACTTTAAAATTTGAATTGTCCATTCAAAATACAGACAAAGCATTTTCTAAGAAGTTATTATAGTTAGGATAAGGAAAGATGTCTGGGGTCTTTGATGAGCCAATTGATCTTTGTTGTGAACTAAGAAACAAGGTACATGGCAATAGTCAAAGTTATGGTGTTGTTTATGTGATTATGTTGTTTAGATACTTACTGATTTTAAATGCATTGTCAGGAGCTCAAAATGGGTATAGCATTGCCCTGGTTTTTGTTAAATATTCAAGGTGCCACAGAAGGTTTTCTTCTCCTTGGTTTGGTTGGTCTTGGCATCCTCTTGCTTTACTTGTTGTTGTGGTGTATTTATCAAGATCCTCGAAGTACACTAGAAATTATGTGATGCATCAGACATTATCAAGTTATTATTATTTGATGAAACCTTCCTTGGCCCCAAGGTTAGTGTGAGATCCATATGGAGTTACACTTTTAGTAGAGTGCATCTTAATTACGAATTGAGTTTGTTCTGTGCAGTAAGGTGATGGATGTACTCATAAGGGCTGCAGAATTTGTGGAAATGCATGTTCGTCGAAGTGACAATGAACCATTGCAAAAGCTTTTTGTTGTTGTACATAGTGATTAAATCTTGACCAAAGAATCTGAAACAAGAGCAGGCAAAATTCTGGAAGTAGCACCCGGCTTTGGTGAAGGTACATCCAGCTTTTTGCCTTTGAATGGGAATTGATCAATGTGAAGAAAAACATGGAAAAAACTGGCATTTATACGCTTTATATTCTTGGCATGCAGACAAAACTTCTGCTGCAGGCGCATTTAACAAGAGAGTCCGCTTCAGTTCCAGCTGGTACTATACCCGATTTCAAGCATGTCCTTCAGCTTGCACCACGTCTCCTTGAGGAACTGATGAAGGTGCAATCTAATAAATGCGCATGAACTTGACTATATCAAATTGGAACCATTACCAGTTTTCTAAATTATTGTGTCCCTGCTAAGAGGGCAGTTATTGCACGCCCACCGGATGGCCATGGATGGCTTCGTCCTGCTCTTGGTGTGATAGATCTTTCTCAAAAAATTGTTCAGGCATGGGACCAGTAAGCCCATTGATTCATCCTTTCATGCAATTGACTCATTTGTTATGAAAACTTCTATAGGTTGTGCCCCTAAGTATGCGCAAGGCATCTGAAAGGTCAACTTCTGCTGGTTCTGTTGAGGGAATTGCACCTTTTCTTCAGTTGCCCCATTTTACAGAACCAGTGGTCAAGAAGATTT
>JAANSK020300668.1:0-10038 GCA_011763485.2 Isoetes engelmannii
CTTGAGACTTAGCGTATAACAGAAGTTATCTTGCTCTCCTCTTGTGTGTTTCTTGCTTGCTCCGTCTACTCTCTCTACTGTGTTCAGATCATCTTTTCCACTCAACAGATACTACTAACACTCATATGATGTGTAAGACACCATTACTTTTGCTGAATTTGCATTACTCTATTACAACAACCACATTCATTGGATATGGCCTCTATCTATTGTACGTGGCATATAAAAAAGTTTTTATATAAGCCTCAAATTGAGCAGTGGGCAATCACAGGATCATATTTTCCAAGTGCCAATTTTGAATAAAATTGAAAAACTTCACTTTTTTATTCCTACTCCTCTACCAACATTAGAATCATGGTAATTTTTTAATTTTCCAAAGATATTTCTTACACTCAAATGATGCGTTAAAACACCATTACTTTTATTTTATTAAACTTCTTTCAATCACCACATCAGATATGGCCTCTGTATATGGTATATCAAAAACAGTTATGTTATGAACTTCAGATGCTAAACACTGTCATATTTTCCAAATGCCAATTTTGAAGCTCCCTTTTCTGTTTTTGTCTACTATTCTACAACTAGAACTATAATGCTTTTTTCCTCATGTTCAAATACAGGCACAGCTTGCTCTTGTTCAAGCTAAGACAACAGCTGAGCTAGCCCAAGCAAAACAGGCTATTCTGGAGAAAGACATTCGGCTTCAAGCAGCAGAGCAAGCTTTAGCTTGTCTTAAGCAGGTTTATTTCTTCCAATAGACTTCATTTTATCTAAATAGCAGAAAAAGGAGATGCATCTTTAGATCTATTCTTTAGAATATTGCTGGTTAAAAATCAACTGTATTCAAGTTATGAGGATCATCAGTGGTTATCCTGGGATGTTAATCGCAAGGCTGGAATTTTATGCCTACCCTCTCAGCATGGCTTGCCCATTGCATGCACACAGTGCACAGAGAACCATCTTCACTGTCTTCTGTCTCAATTATGTATGTGAACCTGTAGCAACCTCAGTCGATATTGTAAACTCATTGAAGCCTGATAACTATTATGATTTCAAGGGATGATGCCTGAATTAGGTATTTTTTAGTTTATGTTCTCCAGCAGTACCTGGAAGTTGCAAGAAAGTATAAAAGCTTAAATCATTCTACCAGTCCCATTACTTTCTCATTACTTGACCAACTATTCGTAGGTGAAAGTTGAGTGGTGGGGCGAAGCAGATCATGTAGAGCTTGCAGGAAGTTTCAACGGTTGGCAACACTTCGTTTTATTGGAGGCAGATCCTTCATCAAAGATTCCTAGCTTTGCAGGATCGAGGTATAAAGCTAACAAGGTTTCATTAGTATAATAAGGAGATTAAAAAAGTGGAGTTATGAAAAGGGTTATGTTTAGTACTGTGGCAGGGAGTCTTCCATATGGGTCAGCAACTCTCATAAGTAGGGAAGGTGTTCTTGTGTACTTGCGCTGCTTGGGTCTGTGCCATGTTGAGCAAATAATATGTTTCTAGGCTGGTTCATTTTATGAATAATGGTTCAATAAGTATCCTGTGTGGTGTGCTTATGGTTCTTAGTGCTTTTGTCTGTCCTGCAATTTTGATCTATAAAAACCCTGTCAATCTGCATAATTTAATTAGTAATTTACGTCACATGTATCTTGGGACTAACACCTAGTGCAGAATATATGTTTAAGATATTTGAAGATCTTAACTATCATGAAGTGAAATCAACTTTGTATTGCTGAGTTGGTTCTAAATGTTACTGAATGAAGTCATCAGCTCATAGAAATATAATCCGTTCGGGTTTACCATTAGCCTTCCTTACTAAACACTAGAACCACGATGGCAAAGAATCAAATGGTAAAAAAATGAAGGATAGGGAGGTGGTATTAGGGAGAAAAAATAAAAGAAGATTTTGTCAGTGTCTAGGGAAGACACCTGAGGGAACGTTAAGCGCTACTTTGCAAATTTTCTCTATAGTCAAAACTGAATATTGAATAATCTGAATTATGTTTCTATATATATATTTCTCATGTGAGCTATTTAGTACATCAGGTCCTTATTTGATGCCTGTTGCACTTTTCTAAGAATGTTACTCCTGCTTTTTGAGCACAGCTATTTTCAGTTGGGTATGTGTCCTATCTGGAACATGGTCATTCGTCCGAATTATAGTGCATGCCCTTAAATTTGTAGCTGAAGAAACCGGAATCTTCTTGTACTGCCAAAACTACTCATGCATTTCGTATATCAAGAAAATGGTTATGCAGGCATCCTGTGTTTGATGAGATTTCTATTAATGATGATGACAAACCAATCTTATAAAATTGCATCTCGTTGGGTGGATAGTTATGACATTGAGCTTCTGGTGAGAGGAAAGATGTGGTTAGGTTTTGGTTTGGGGAATGTATTGTTTTGTGCTATTGACCTTTGTAGAAAAACAAGTTTCTATAAATATACCTATGGTCTTGTAATCATGAACAAGGTTTTGTTTCTATTTATTTCTACCAGGGAACAGATGATGTGGGGAACAGATTTGTGGCTCTATCCTGGCATCTATGAGGTGTGTTATGATGCATTTGGTACACGCTCTTTATAAGCTAGGAAGTTGGTTTGACAAATAAACCAGGAAAAGCTTAATTCCTATATCGATCTTGTAGGAGTAACATGCTTCTTCAGAGACACGTTGGTATCGGCCTCTGTTATACCTCATACTGAAAATAGATCTAAATAAGTCTGAATATTCATTGAAGTTGGACAAGTTTGCTTCCTTTTCTGTCTGACATAGCTGTTGTAACAAGTTTCACTGAGCATCTACTCTAATCCCATTAATCACGTCATCAGGTAGGTTGTCTCATGTGTTTCTTGTCTGTTTGATGTGCAGATAAAGTTCATCGTAGATGGCCAGTGGACAGTGGACAACAGACGTGAGATTGTACTTAGGAATGGACTCCAGAATAACATCCTTAGGGTGGACCTGTAACTTAATATATATATTTGTTGCATGTGATATAAGTTCCCTGTGAAAATCACAGCACTTACGAGTTCTGAGGGACCTTACCTGTTTTACTCTGTAAATGAAAGAAGGATTTGGAATAATATCCCTGCGTAAGATAAGAGTAAATATGGGCGGCATTCACTGTAGCTGTAGATGGACGTGGCAAGAAATCTAATTGCCATGATCACTTTGTGTTTCCATTGGACCAAAAAATACCGCGTTTGGTTTTTTTTTCCTTTTTTGGTAGGCCACGAACAGTATTTAAATTTGAAGAACCGATTTTGGATCGTCAGGGTGCTGCGAAGCACAGGGTGTCGCAAAGCCATAGCCACCTCCTGTGTCCCTGTAACGATCTCTTCATACACTTATGAAACAGGGATGCATTTGATGTGATCCATACAATGTTGAATGCGGTCATGCTTAAACCACGGGCATATCCGTGGTATATTCAGTATATAGGAAAGGCCGGTTACATGCCTTCCCCCTATCCCCCTCTGCACTCTGCATGCCATGTAACGTGCAAATCGGTTAGGAGCAGTTCTGCGACTTGGAATAAGGATAGATTGCTGCAATGCGGCGTAGAAAACGTTGAATGCAGGTAAATCTTTGGAACGTAAAGTTTGGGTTGGTAAAATTTTTCACTATCTGTCAATGGCAGACTGCCACGTGTACAATTTTCTAGTCCGGATTTGCTACTTAGTTACATTTGTTTTTTGTTACTTGCATTCTTGTTGTCTTATTTCTATTACTGAACATTCTGGTGACAAACATTTTGTTAAAGGTCTTTTACCTGCATTCTCAATCTACACCATGAATATCACAATGAGTTTGAATCTGCCTCGATACACACTGAATGTCACAGAATATGACCACTCTGAATGTCCAAATGGAATTTACACAGAAGACTAAGATTCTTTAAGTAGAAACTACAGGCAACAAATTAGCCAACGATACCAGAGTCAAATTAGCCAACGATACCAGAGTCAAAATCTGATAACCCTTGCTTGAAGACACCTTTGCAATGTAATTATTAAATCCAGGGGCTTTTCCTTCCTTTTGTTACATGCATCATTCACATTCTGCTTACTTTTTTGCTTTGTTGAATCAGAACAAATATTCGAAATATCGCTTAAAGCCCATCTGGTACCATCAAGAACAACTTCCTGATTCACATTCAGCTGAAAAGTCGGCATGTGATAACTGGTTAATCTTGATAGATTAACTATAGTTAAGCTAATAGAAGCATAAACAAACAGGAAATGATCATAGCTAGCTATTTCCCACCTCCAGACGACGTAAAAACAACCTGAAAGACATGAAACATACAATGAGAAGATTAGAATAAAACAAAGGCACATTAAGATTGAATTAATTGAATTGGCTGCTCGAGTAATGCTTGAGCCCAACAAATTAGAATACCATAATTTAATTTATCTTAAGGAAAATATCAATTTCCCCCTGCAAGTATGATGAGAAGCTTAATTAATTGCATGACATATATATAGCACGGATCTTCTCTTTTACATCAAGAGTGCCGGGTCCAAAAGAACCCGTATTCTGAAACTTCATATAGGATTGTTGTTTAAGAGGCATTAAATGACTAGATAGATTGACTGCCAGGACTGGAATAAAACTCTCCTATTTGTGCTCCCTTTGGTGAAGATGTTAACCATATTGAATCTCCCTCCCATGACAGAGCTAACAGACCAGTTGTCCTCTACAATCTCCTGTGTTGCAACAACTCTGTAAGACATCAAACACGTCACAAACCCTTAGTTATATGAGTATTTAAGGGAAACAATAAATCAGCAACAAGTAACTTTCATAATTTCATGTTGTATTGGTTTTCGTATATCTCGGTAAGATTTTGGCAATGGTTATGGGGCTGTATTGTATGCAGCTTCGTATCTTTATGAGGATTTGAGCTGCTTGTTAGCTGAATTGCTATTTTTGTGTGTGATGGCCAAATTTATCCTAAGGATCTAAAAAAGAAACTTATTGAAGGCAGTAGAGGCATGAGGAGAATCGGACACGACTGCCTGCGGCTGTTCTATTGCCGAAATGCCCGGCTTGCTTGCCGTGGATTTGGAAGGATCTGCGCGGCACTGGAGAGTGGATTGGCAATTAGTTCTCAGGCTCTGGTGAGGCAGTCCTGCCTGTTTGCGTTGGAGCGGCTGTGATGAGACTGTGTGGAACAGATCGAGTTTCTCGTGTTGCAAGGCAGACGCTGCTACGACCATTAGCATATAGGCCACGACTTTATGTGAACTGTTTTATGTCCACCGTTTTTCTGTTGAAATAATTGTGATTGGATCGGTCTAAGGAGGAGAGCGTACAAATTTGTGGTCTGATATATTTTCGTCCTAGCACAGGGAGGACGTCTTGGCATAAGGAAATTGTTCGTCAATTTGCTGAATGCAGTTTGCCATCTTGTTCCGCTGTAATTTTGTTGCTCAGGCCCTGGCGATGGCCTCCCACTGTGCCTGGTGTAATACAGGTCGTGTCTGCTGCAGTGGAGGCGAGGAGCAGTGCAGTGGAGGCCAGTCGGTGGTTTTTTTTTTGTCCTCTTTTGGCTTCAATGCTTCTTATGATTTCAAATGAGACCATTGAAAGTGGCGAATTGAATTCCGGTTAAAAAAACCACGGTCCTTGATCTGGCATCAAATGCTGGATATCCCATGGATCAATGGCCTCAATTAAATTCACAAACAAGCGCCATTAAGATTGAATAACACAAGCTTACCTTCAAGAAAACCGGAGAATACAAAATTTTTAACGCCCTGGAACACCGAAAGCTCTTGCCACGACCTTTAGCCAAGACCTTTACCAAATCTTGCAAACAAAAAAGAAAGAAGACAAGATTTAGTGCAAAATCTCTGCAAAGAAACCTCCAGAACCGCAGCCGAGTGATAATCTTACCTTCTGATGGCAACTAACAAAGGAGTGCCACCATTCCGCACCTTCTGATGGCAACTAACAGAGGAGCGCCACCGCTCCGGCCATAGCCGAGGCGCAGAAGGAAAGAAAGAGAAAAAAGAAATGATGAATACCTTCAAGAAAATCGCAGAATACAAAATTTTTAATGCCTTGGAACACGCAAGGCGCTTGCCACGACCTTTAGCCAAGACCTTTACCAAATCTTGCAAACAAAAAAGAAAGAAGGCAAGATTTAGTGCAAAATCTTCGCAAAGAAACCTCTAGAACCGCAGCCGAGTGATAATCTTACCTTCTGATGGCAACTAACAAAGGAGTGCCACCATTCCGCACCTTCTGATATCAACTAACAGAGGAGCGCCAATGCTCCGGCCATAGCCGAGGCGCAGAAAGAGAAGAAGAAGAGAAGGAAATGACGAATTTTTGGTAATATACCGCCACGTAGGATGCCAGGTCAGAATTTCACCAACTCAAAACTTTACGTTGCAATAAGATCCCCTTACTTTCAATTCTGACATGTCAGATATGCCCCTGCGCTCTGCGCGTCGGCATATCTTCATTGTCAGAATTGAAAGTAGGGGGATCTTCTTGTATACAGAGGCCAATCGCCGAAACGCATAGCCAAGTTATTTTTGTTGCTTCTTGGATTTGAAACAGTCCAAAAACGTTCCATGTGGCACTGCATCATTGGAAGGGAGGGTGGAAGTGCTAACGGAGGGGCAATAAAGAAAAGAATGTACTAATGAGAAAAAGTCCATTACAAACAAGCATGAGCATTTAAGCGGACAGGAACAATAACACATAATAGAATAGGAACAATAATGCATAATAGAATAGGATAAGGGGTAGATAACGCCCTGGCCCGAGGGCATTATGGGAATAACATTTAAGGGCGTTATGGCATGGCCATGGCCATAACGCCCGAGAATGTTATTCCCATTAACGGCTGAGGGCCAGGGCGTTATCGCTCTTAACACCCTCCTTCGAGGGTTGTATGAGTGTTCTCCCTAGGGTGTTATGGGCCTTCACCATAACACCCTAGCCCATAACACCCTAGGGCATTGCCCGGGAGTTTTATTCCCATTAAGGCCCGAGGGCCAAGGCGTTATCTCCCTTAACACCCTGGTCCAAGGGTGTTATGAGCCTTCATGATAACGCCCTAGGGCGTTATGAAGCTTCGTGATAATGCCCTAGGGCGTTAAGGCTGTTTTAGCCATAAAAACCCAAGGAGCAGTGTGCTAAGGTGTTGGAAAGGAAGCAAAGGAACATAGACAAAATGAGGCTAGTCCACTTTCAACCTCGTGTAATTGAGAACATTATTTACTGTATCAACACATATATAATTCAGTTTGCCCAAATTCTAACAGCAAGTATGCTTCGTCAGCATTCCAAAATTAGGACAACAAATTGACATGTGTGTTCTCTCCTTCCTGTCTCTCGCCGTCAATTTCTCTTTAACCAGTTGCTTTGCTATATAGGAATTTGTTTGGAGGCAGTTTCAGATGGACGCATGCAGATTTAAGCCCAACACCCGTGCACTCTTCAGTGAAGCATCTATACAAATGGAATTTTGGACCACTCACTGTAGTGGAGCTAATCTACAGGTAGCTAAACAAGCACAAGCGGCCAAGTTCTGGAGGGTATGATGCCTGTCAAATCATTGTGCTCAAATATTCCAGGTTATGCAGCTTCCCAAGCTTAGGGTGTATCATTCCGCTGATTGAACCAGGGAAAGGGATATAATAGAAGTGCCAAGTATCTAAAGGAAGAAAAGAAGGAAGGGAGTCAGGAAGTCTTTTTAACATCACGCCACTAGGCAACATTCAATTGGATATGTTACCAGTTAAATGGTTATTCAATGGAGATAACACATGCATGCGTGCAAGCAACTTGCTTTAGTATATTATATAAGAGATCATAGATCTCACGGGGAGGGGGGGGGGAGGGGGTCCACAATCTCAATAGCTATTCAATATAACTACTAGCATAAAAGATAACGTTGAATTTTTGTATCCACCCGAGGTCCTTCGACATTCAGCTTCATCCAAGAAACGAGATATTTTGTCAACAATTAATACGAGTGTTGATAGTTTCAATGATCGCATTCTTGGTAGAATTCCTAATCATGACAAGTCGTATTATAGATCATGACCACATCACCGAACAAGATGAAGTCATACACGACCACCCTTATGCAACCACACATTTCAGAATACCCAACCATGAGCTAAAACTTTAAGCAGGGGCCATATGCCACATTATGAAATAGTTGGACATGGAAAAAGGTTGGGTGAAAAATGCGAGAGTTATGGTCATGTCCATACATGCAAAATTTGTCATGGTGAAAGTATTAGACGAGGTGTCTCAGGACGATGCATGTACATACGCGATTTCTAGAACCGACTTCTTCTATCACCCAGAGAACCAGCCTTGGACCATTCACAGACGACAATTGTCCTTCCGTTTATCTTCTTCGACAACCGTCAATAGCTGCCATGGTCTGACATTGGATCGCGTTGTTATTGACATGCGTAACGATGTATTCACACATGGCCAGTTATACACGGTTCTTACTCGCATGCGAAAGAGAGAGGACGTGCTCACTCTCCTCTTACTAGAGAATATCTCGGTGTACTATCAATATTGTCTATAAGGAGCTACTCTGCTGATAAGGTACTTTTTTTTAGCTCTTCTTTGTGCAAGTCACACAAGATAATGTAGCATATCGACTACAGGGAGTTAAAACTTCAAGGTATGTCCTTCACAGGTACAATGGAGAACACTCCCAAAATCACTTCGACCACTATTTACTAATAAGGTGCACAACTTTTACTCGCATGCAGAAGAGAGAGCACGAGCTCATCCTCTTCTCACCAGAGAACACATCAAGGCGTACTAAAAATATTGTCCATAAGGAGCTGCTGTGCTAATAACGTACTTTGTTTAGCTATTTTTTGTACATGTCACACAAAATAATGTAGCAAAGTTTCATCCACAAGGAGTTGAATTTCAAGTAAGGTATGTCCTCTGTCCTTCACAGGTATCATGGAGAACACTCGCAAAATCACTTCGACCACTATTTATTTATAAGGTATGATAAGTATGATAAGTAAGGGATGAGTAACTTTCATAATTTCATGTTGTATTGCGGGAGGAGCATCTCGCAATGGTTAGCACTATGATTTCTATTTTGTATTGTATAAGAAATCGTAGTTTTGCCCATGTTTGAGCATCTTGTTGGTTGAATTCCTATTTATAGTATATAAGCACA
This sequence comes from Isoetes engelmannii, assembly GCA_011763485.2. Taxonomy (NCBI): domain Eukaryota; kingdom Viridiplantae; phylum Streptophyta; class Lycopodiopsida; order Isoetales; family Isoetaceae; genus Isoetes; species Isoetes engelmannii. The sequence goes on from JAANSK020300668.1 coordinate 9,192, forward strand.
CAGATTATTCGATTTCGTGGTGTGTGGATAAGAGGGTGTGGTCTTTCTATTTGCAGAAGTTTTTCTCCGGCCTATGCACAGTAGCGGGCAAGGAGATGTGTTTGGAGTGAAGCTTTGCGATGCTTTTGGTTTCTGATTAATCTGGTCTCTGATAATTGTTTGATTCAGATCTCGGTGCAGAGTTTGGCCCAGTAAATATACCATGGGTAAAGCATGGAGTGAAGTAGGGAGTGAAGTGAAGGCGGAAGCCTTTTATTTTTGCGGAAGGTCTGAACTCCTTTGCCACACATCGGGTGGTAAATCCGGAAGGCAGGCTGCGGATTCTGCCATAGCCAGGTATTTTTATTTTGATTCTAGTGCAAGTATTTGCATTTGAGGTTCTTACTTAAGAAGATTTCTCTGTTTTTTCTATGTGTCTTCCCATTTCCGTTAATTTGCTGGAAAATAGAAGGAATGGATGCTGGGTGGCTCCGATGAGGCCAGTGTGGCCTGGAGGTTCGATTCCTCCAGCTGTCTCTGCTTGATCCGGCCCAGCACTCCGGCTAGCTGTGTGGCTGATGTCGTTGGAAGGAAGGGAGTGGAGGCATAGGAAGCGACCTGTTAAATTTACCAAGGACTGACCTGTTAAATTTACCAAGCACTGATCTGATTGTGTCGTGTAGCATCTGGAATACAGGGATTGATTAAAGCCAAGCGATTGTAGCCAAGGAGGCAGGAAGTTGAATCGGTAGGAAGGCAGGAAGGGCCTGCCGGAATCGCTGTCCAGTCGATTTTTCCCAGGAGTGTATGTATAGCGGAAGGGAAGCAGGGGCTCCCCTTCCGCAAAATCGGCAGGGGCCCCGCGACC
>JAANSK020300679.1:0-10037 GCA_011763485.2 Isoetes engelmannii
AGATTATTTTGGTATTTCTGTTGTATTTCTTTGTTCTTCGCTCTTGTTCTTCGCTCCATTTTCGTAGGTTCATGACAGCCAGTCGCAAACTCAACCCTGCAGAGAAGAATTATTCTACCACGGAATGAGAAGCCTTGGGCCTCATCTTCTGTATCAAATGGTTCCGGCGTTATCTTCTTGGCAGTCAGATTAAGTTCTTTGTGGATCATCAAGCTCTTTTGTACTTGATCAACAAAACCACGCCCACGGGCAGAATTGCACGATGGGTCTTGCTATTGCAGGAATTTGCTCCATTTTGAGATCGCCCATAAATCAGGGAAGTCTCACATTGTTCCTGATTATCTTTCATGCATCCACACAGAGGATCCTTCCTCTGGTATTTAGGATGCCTTTCCAAATGCGCAACGTTTCTTAGTCACGGCCACGCCACATTGGTTTCACGACTATCAGCAGTATTTGTTGACCAACACGCTCTCCAAAGAGGATCCCACGCTCTCCCAGGAGAAGCTCAGAGCTCGTCGCCAACAATTTCTTCGAGACGTGTGAGATTATACCATGTTTTCCGGTCATCTATACAAAAGAGGCAAGGACATGATTTTGAGATATTGTGTTCTTCCTCATGAAATTCCCGATATTGTGCGTCACGCCCATGAAGGTTTGGGGAGTGGCCATTTTGGTGGTGATAATACAACACGGAAAATGCAGGATACTATCAGCCCACGCTATGTAAGGATGCACGCACTCACGCCCGCACTTGTGATGTCTGCCAACGGGTAGGAAGACCTATGGTGCGGGACGCTCTCCCTTTGATGCCCGTCACCAGGCCACTCCCTTTTAGCAAATGGGGGATGAATTTTATTGATCCTATTGATCCTCCTGCTCAAAATTCTCGTGCAAGATATATCTTGATACTCACTGATTATGCTACCAAGTGGGCAAAAGCTTGTGCCTTACCCCACAACCCGGCAGCCAGCACGGCGCGTGTTCTGTACACTCATATTATTACACGCGTTGGATGTCCCACCGAACTTGTTAGTAACCGTGGTGTCCATTTTGTTAACCACACCATCAAGGAACTTACGAACTATCTTCATATTCATCATCGAAAAAGCACGCCTTACTATCCACAAGGCAATGGACTTGCGGAAAGCACCAACAAGATGCTTATCAACATCTTGAAGAAGATTTGTGATGCGTCTTGAAAAGATTGGCATGAAAAATTGCCTACAGTTTTATGGGCTTATAATACCACGTATAAGATTGCTACTGGCCAGACTCCTTTCAGGCCTGTTTATGGCCAACAAGCTCTCATCCCTTTTGAATATGTGCTACCCGCTCTTTGTTTTCAAGTAGCCACTATGCATGATCCTTCTGCTGTCTTAAAAAAAAAGAGTCTATCAACTGCAAAAGTTAGAAGAACAATGCAGAGATGCTTATCTCTGAGTTTTGGCTGGAAATCAGTTAAGAAAACATTGGCATGATGATAAGCTCAAGCATAAACAGTTCAACGAAGGAGGTCTAGTTCTACTTTATCATTCAAGCAACAAATCTCATGCAGGCAAGCTTAAGTTTCGTTGGCTTGGCCCTTACAAAAGATCAAGTGGTGAAGCCCAATGCATTCCAACCCACCGAATTGGATGGGACCCCTTTACCACCTCTGGTTAATGGATTCCGGTTAAAATTATTTTATACAATTGAAGACTCACACACATGATTAGACAAGGAACACAGAGCAAGAACAATAGATTGGTCACCAAAACTTTTTTTTTCCATTATGAACCTTGACATTTACAACACAAAAAAAAAAAAAAAAAAAAACACAAAAAGGGGGAAAACACTGTGCCGGGATTTTTTTGCATGTCTTCAGCGACCCATGTGTTCTTCAAAGTTGGGCGCAGTGATAGCATGAAAGATGATGTAACCGGAGCATCAAAATCATATCGAAATGCAGGACCACATCCATGTAATCACTTGCAAGATCATCGGGACGATCCGCATACCTAGAAAGCCATCTATCCATAGGGATGTCGTGGCTTTTCAGATGAAACAGGTCCAGATAATTCATGCGGCAAGTCAGCCACTCAAAGGAATTTGTTGGCATGGTGCTTCTCACATTGATAATGTTGCCCGCCATCTCAACTCCGGTGTTTGCTACAACAATCAAGGAAGGCGCTCTGCTTTCTGCTTCGGATGCGTGTGCTCTTGTCTGGACCAAAGTCCTTCTTATATCGTCTTCGTCGCCTTCCTAGCTGGCATTCGGTGCCGCCGTGGTTTATTCTGGGAACGTCCCATCGTCCTTGACCAAATATCTCCATTAAGACAATATCTTACGAAATTACCGTACTTAGCCACAAATCTTTTGGGAGATTATTCTTTCTACTGTCTCTCTGCAGTAACTTTTTCGAGTTGTCATTATTAATTACGCCTACAACTATTTCGTTCATGCAAGTTTTCTTCATCATTGAACCTATGTTTTAGACATGGTGACTATCCCACTATCCGACGTCTTCATCTTGTCCGTCCCTTGGCAAATCTTTTTTAGAGTTTGCTAAGGCATGCAAGCTTAAACGCCATCCACATGATCTCCACACCTGACCTCTCTCTACGGCCATGATTTCTTCCCTCTGAAGTCTATAAAAACCCTCCTCGAATGGGCGCGCACCCTACCGCCTTCATTGTCTTCGTTCTCTAAGCCCGTCTACCATTTTCGCTCCGACATTACAACTTTCAGCTATGGCTTCTTCTTCTCGATTCGCCATTTTTTCTGAAGCTTCTACCGATTCCGCAGCTTTTTCCAGTCTGCAGTTCTCCAGCGCCTCACTCACCCTTCTTTCTCCCCAAGATCAAGCCGTTGTTCAGAGTTGGTCTTCAAAAATTCGAACAGGCTGCTCTTCCCACTCCAAACCCTGCACAACTTTCACAGTTTGTCGCCAATATGGTTCGAGTCGAGGGCAATTATCACACTTCGGTTGATGATAAAGCAATGCCACTCACACACTGGCACATGTTTTTAAACTTCCTCAGCCCCAAGTTGCTTTGACCACTACAGACCTGTTAAAGTATGATGTTACTGTTTATGGAGTTCCTGCTTATGCTGCCACGGATGTAAGCCTTACCACTCTTTCTAAGTAGCATGATTCCTTTGTTAAGTTTTTATGGTGCCAGTTCTTCGGCCATCCAATCAAGAACACTCAGATTAACAAAACAATACGACTATGGTTACCATCCACTCCCAGTCGCACATTGATTGGGCTCAGTCACTGTTTCAGCATCTTCTTGAAGCAGTTAAAAAGTTACGAAAAAGTTCCCAATTCTAGTACTGGGACCAATTTTGGTGCTCATTTGCAAACTATTGTACACCATTTTATTCCTCCTCCTTTAGCTAGTCAGTTTTCATCACATTTCTCTGGCTCCAGAACCAGGGATACTATTATCAATGTGGTGCAAAGTTTGCATCAAGACTAGTTCCAGCAAGAGGTTACTTCTCAACCTCAATAGGAGGCTATACTTCTCAAGCTCCAGGCCACCCTTCATGCTAGAGTACTCTTTCTGTTATTCAGGTCACTTCGGACACTGCTTCTATACAGCGCCGTATTCCGAGCCTTGTAGATCAGTCTCGTGCTTCTTCTTCTCCCTAAAGGACGGAACATCCTGCTCCGGCAATGCCGCCCCACGGTGTTTTATTTTAATATGAACAGAATGTGGAGCAATCTATTAATCAGTTACGAGATTAACAAAATCAGTTAATAAATTCTGTCAAGAAACATTTGGATGCTGTAGATGCTTTGGCCCGTGAGCTCCACCAAGCCAACACTAGAGCCATGCAATTGGAAGACAGAATGCAGCAACAACATGGCCTCCTCTTGAGCAACCGTGAAGAGCTCCGTGTTTCTAATGCTGCCAAGGTCTACTCAAAGACTCTTCACGCTTCTGTCCAGGCAGAACTGGATAGTCTTAAGACACACCTCACAGAAACTATCAAGGCCCTTGAGGATGCTCAGTCTCTTTATCAGACTCAACAATTTGAGTATACCACCTTGAAGCACGCCAATGATCAATTTCACATTCGTAACTTTCAGTTGGAAGGACAATTGGCAGATGCTCACAGTAACGCCGAGGTTCTGCAAACCCAGCTTCAGGAAATGCAGAAGTAGAAGATTTTAGATGATGTAGAGATTGTCAGCCTGAAGTTTATCCTCTCCACTATACAGGGGCTTCTTCTTCATGTGCTTCTCATATGCTTCACGCAAAGTTCGTGAACTTACCTATCATGTTGCTGAAAAGGATCGACGCATCGGGGATTTGCAGCATCAGCTTCAAGGTGACCTCAATTCTACTGATCAAGCTTAGACTCAAGCAGATGTATATATCTCATTGGCCAAATTGGTCCAAACTGACTTTCCTTTTGCAAATTCTTATGATGCTTATGTCAAGTCTAGAAGGCACATTTCCTTGCTTCGATGGTACAGTGGAGCAGGACAGGTTGACGACCCTTTGCTCATTAATGATACTTTGCGCCTATGGCCAGATCTCATGGTTGAGGAGAAAGGCCTCCTCTCCACCTTAATTCTTTTGCAGTATCTTCACATTGAAGATCCTAAATTCTTTGCCTTTCGGGTTGTTTCACCCATGGCTTACGTCATGCACAATTTCTTTCTTGCCCATTTGCAAGGGAAATTTGATGTCACAGATTCTATTACTCTCCGTGACAGTGATGCGAAGGAACTCGTAATGCTCCGCCAGAAGTAGAATAAATACTTTCTTGATGAATCATGGTCAACGGCCTTTCATAAGAAATATATGCATGAATTGCCCAGTTATCTTACTTTGTGGATTCCGCAAGTCAGCAAGTTTATGAATGATCTTAATGGACTTGCTTTGCCCAGTTATATCTTTAGTATGCTGGCACCTTCGATAGCTCTTATCTCAGCTAACAGGTCCCAAGACTCTGCTGTCTTCGGTTCCATTTAAAACTTTGTGCCAACAGCTTGATCCTCCATTTTGGATGAGTTTCAAGACAATTCTAAGGTTGCTTGAGCAAATCCCACGAATGCAATGCCAAGAGGGTATGAAGACCTAGGTGCACTACCTTTCCGGATGGTTATCTCCACAGATTGGCGTTCTTCTTTTTGGACATATACTATTTCTGCCCACGCTGAGTGGACACCCGCAGAAATCAGTACTGATCTTCATTGGGATCCCTGCTTTGTACGCCGTTTTGCTTGGCAGGAAGGGGAAACCCTTGATAATACTTGCAATTGGATCTACATTACTAATGAAGGCACTTGGAAAAACCTTGCTAATGCTATTTGGGGACTAGACCAGTTCATAAATCGGGCACGACAGTCACCTGATCCTTCTGTGCATCGTCAAGCTGGATTCTGCTTAAGGACCTTCTCCGCAGTACCCTGGCCCGTAAATACCATTGCATACTGCAAACTCAATGCCAGTGTGTCTGCCTTTGGGTTGGAGGTTGCCTTACTTCATGAGTGTCATTTCATCTCACCCCTCACCTCACACGTCATGGGTTTTCAGAGATGATTATCTCTAACTTCCTCTGGAATCCTACTAAGGCCCTTGCTCACTACACTCCAAAGGCCATTGTCACCAAGGGCACTAGGTCCATTGAGTACTATCACCACCGTAGGCCACACTGCAATGTGGATGATCAAAAGAATCTACCAAATTTTCCTCCGGACGAACTCATGCCTGATTTTCTTCAGGACAAGTGGGGGGGTCTGAATGTTAGTCCTGTGTCCCCAGATATAGAACTATTCCTAGGATACAAACGTGCAGGAAGAGATAAAGCTTGCAAAAGGCACGTCAGCCACGCCCAAGTCAGGCAGCACGCAAAAGTCGGGAGGCACGACCAAGTCTGCAAAGAGGAAGAGATGGGACCAAGCGGTGAACGCCACGCCACCGTGAAAAAATTTCGGCAGTTATGGCACCGCCCCCTGAAGTTATGGAGATTATTCTGTTTGTCAGTAGATATCATGGAGCGGTTAGGCGACTTCCATTATGGGCCCAAGGCTATTGTATTGTATAGCAGATGTTTTAGCCTTAAAGATTAGACAAGTTAGACAAAGTTTTGCCGCTCCCTTGTTTCTGATCTCAGCCTTGGGTGAGATCCCCTTTTGTATCTCATTTTGTTGTATCAAGAGATTCATATTTCGCCATTTGTTTCTCTTTTTTGTCTTGTTTTCTTTAGTTCTTCATATTAGTTCTCTTCTGCCAAATCCCGCGTGACACTTTGCAACAAGGTCTTCCTGTTTGGCTTTAGGGTCCTTACAGAGGGCAGTCTTGCAGGAGATCCCGGACTCAGACCCCAAACACGTTCGTACGTAGGTTGCTCATCTTCTTCAACTAGACAAGCTGTTGACTACTCCTCCAAGGTGGTGCTCCTTCTTGAATTGGGGCAGATTTGGGAGGAAGTTCCAATTTGATTAGGGCTCTAATTAGCAATTTTCCCTTAGCCAATCAAATTTGGCTAGGTGGCCTTCCTAAACTAATTAATTAACTAATTAAACTAGATAATTAGATTCTAGTTAATTAATAAGTAACATAACCCTTTAATGTTTTAAGTGGCATTTTAACATAGCTCATTATACTTAATAAAATACTTAATGAATAATTAATAACCCTTACATATTTTTTATTATTCATTGTGGCGTGTCATGTATTTATATCCATAAGGGCGTATAAATACCTAGAACGTCATTGAGAAGTTCCTAGAGGCATTAGCATCTGAGCTATAACATATGTCAGATCATGATCAACCATGTCAATTTCGCATTGCTTTCTCTTCATGTATTAATTCTCTAGACCATCACAACATATCAGATTCTACATTCCTACTTCCCTCCACATCCTTCTTCCTTTTTCAATTGTCGCTGTTTTTCTCTCAAGTAACCCTTGGATTTTTCTCCACACATTAAATGCCACTCCTTTCATTTGCCATTTGTACTATCGCTTGAAGAATTAAAGATTGTGTTATTTTAAGCTATAATAGGTTACATCATTGATTTTAAGAATGTTGTCAAATCTACAAAATGTAGTTTTTTAAATTGTAGGTATACGATCTTTGGGGGCCAATCTTTATTACCACTTCCATCATAGACAAAACACTATTTATATATGAGAAGCATTGTAATAGAAAACTATAAAAGTCTCAATTTATTTCATTAAGCCTTCATACTGTAATCTCGTGTCCATTTCAACCTATCACGACATTACCAACAAATGTCATGCCAGCATGTAATTTATTGGTGCCACTTATTGTATACAGATAATGGGCCATCAAGTTATACAAGTCACAAGTCTTGGCTCACCCAACAGTCTGACGATGACTATTAAGGTATAACTTAGACCATAGGTCTCTCTGATCGTTGAGGATCAAGAAGCTTGCCTCCCCATAGCCGTGGAGGAGGAGGATTATAATTTTTAATGTCCACTAGTCAATGAAATGCACACGCAACGTTAACGCTATTCTATGGTCCTGACCCCATTCACCTTGCATTGCATAGATAATTAACATCCCATTAAGAATACGATACATATCTATAATGTGATGCTTTGTAAAAGAAAACTGATATCTATTGGAATTCAGACGGACGGACGGACGGACATAGTTTATGGGACAACTTACAACAACCAGTTGGGTGTCCTGCTCCCACCACTAATAACTGATAACCAATAACTAGAAGTAAGAAGGTTGGCTTGAGGTAAAGATTAGGTTGTTAGGGTGGATGAGGAGGAAGAAAAAAGTAAAGGGAGAATTGAATTAAAAACGGAATTGGGTTTTGTCGTCCACGAGGTCTTTCTAGTGCAATGTTTTTACCAACTCCAAAGCATTATTATCCCAAAGTTCTCTTTGGAAGCATGTTCAGATATTGTTTCATGCGTTTGTAATCTTCATCATTATATACATATACACTCGTGTTCCTGTACATTCCATCTAAAGAACCGGATGGTTAGTTTCTCCTTCCAACCGACTTTAAGACATTGCGGATCCATGACCATGATGTAGGTGAGCTTTGGAAGGCATGAATCTCCATGCTTACCACTTAATGGGAGTAGAGGATGTGGTATTTCAGAGTTAGTTCTACATAAACAAGTGCGACTGGTGTGACGAGTCATAAAGCTCTGCTATGTACAATTGTTCTGTATTGCACGGAAGGCCTACCTATCATCACCCGCTGCCTAAGATGAGTATCCCAATAAGTTATTGTAGTGAGCTCCACCCCTAGGTATTTGTATGTTTGCATCATCTCCACATCTGGACCTCTATAAGTGCAGTGAGACTGTCGTTGTTGCCTTGAGGATGACACCAAGAGCACCTTGGTTTTGGCCAGTTGACGTGAATTCCAATTGCTTGACAGAAAGTAGCCAAGGCATCCAGATGCTGCTACATACTCGTTGGATGCACACAAGGAGGTCTACATCTTCTGCATATATCAGTAGTTGTCGGATGATATGGTGAACAAGCATGGCCCCTCCCCCACCTTCATGTTGTGCAAGCCAACCCTTAAGGTGATCAACATACTATTCAAATCAACATACAATTCAAACAACGTAGGAGACAGCGGGTAGCTCTGCCTGACTCCAATGCTATTGAAAATGCTGCTCGAGATTCGTGCTAAGCAGGTTTTATATAGCTAGTAAACTTCATTTTGGATTTCATAGGGAACTCAGAGCCTCATCAACCTTTCCCACCGCTTCTCCCTAGGGACCGTGTCGAAAGCTTTGGCAAAGTCCACAAAGCAGCAATACAAATCATGTCATGTGTTTCTGTTATCCTCTATCAACGCACACAACATGAGAATATGGTTGATGGTGGAGTATTTATTTAGGTCTAAAACCTACTTGTGCAAGAGCATATGCCTCTATTTCGGCCGTCCATGTCATCAATTGATGCACAAGAGTACCGGCCAATAGTTTTGCCAAAAATGAGCTGGTGGTCGTGCGGTAGTTCCCATTGTAGTGTGGATCAGGGATCAACTTATAAGGGTAGACCCTACTTTTTTTTCTAAGGGCATATTTTTTGTTGCCCTTTTTCGGGAAGGTTAAAATTTTATTACCCCTTTTTATTTCATGGTACAATCACGCCTCAAATTTAGATTTTTAATCAACTGGCAGAAATTCCACTATTTATTTGTACTTATCGGATTTCTGTGAAGAAAACCTCTAATTTGCCGGATTTTACATTAATTTTATAAGATTTTGATCAAAAATTTACCAGCATTTGCTTCATCATATCGGATTTTAACAACTTTACCCCAATTTCGGCCCTTAGATACAATGTAAATGTCCTTATTTACTATAAGACTCGTTATAAAACATCTATATATAAAAGCAGACATTTATAGAAAGCAATATAGTTTTTGTTTTAAAACATTGTAGTTTATATTTATAGACATCATCATAGCTTATATTCAAGTAAACATTTAGAGTATTATATAAGACAAGGTAACTCTCAAAGATCAAACTACCAAATAACTTTCTACAATTCTCCAATACGTCTCTTCTTCGCATTCATCCATTCCTTCTATATAGAAGATCAGTCAACTTCTTCCATGTTCTTCGATCCATTTAATGACATAAACATTAATAGATCTAAGCATTTCGAAATTTGGCTTTTTTATTATAGATTTTTAATTTTTAGTTTTTCTATAATAATATATAATATTAATAAATATAATAGCTATTGACCTTAATAGAATTTTAAGGGTTTTTCTAATCCTTGCCCTTATTTTTAAAGTTGACTATTTTTTTGCCCTTTTAAGGGGAAGGGCATTTTTTTTGTGCCACCCTTATTTTATTTATAATGGCTATAATATTTTTCCCTTCATTTATAATGGCTATAATATTTTTCCCTTCTTTTGCAGGGGAGGAGACTTATTTAAGGGTGGGCAGGCCATGAAAGTTATCACTGGATCATCCGCTTTATGGAAGGGGAAACTTCCAGGACCAGGAAGTTTCCTGGAAAAAAAATTGGCGAGCGGCGTTAGCCGCGAGCGAGTTTTTCCAGGAAACTTCCT
>JAANSK020300690.1:0-10035 GCA_011763485.2 Isoetes engelmannii
ATAGCCAAGCTGTAAGCCTTCTTCTTATCCTTCAATCCGGCAGTATATTTCCTAAATTTCCCAAAGCCGATTTAAAAAACCCATCTACCATGTCCGGCTGCCGGACAAACCACAAAAAAACCAAAGTGGATCTTGGAAAGGAGCTTGATCCTGATCTGCCCTAGAGAAAATGCAAAACTTTTTTTCCTGGCCATGTTTGATAGCTCGGTTCTGTGCCTCTGCTCTGCTGTTAAAACCAAAGTGGATGTCGGAGCACGATTCAGAGCCGAGCTTGCTTCTGCTTCCTGGCTATGGAGTTTTTTCACGAAATGCTGCCCTATTCTTCACGAACTTCCCTTGACGTTGTGGAATGGCCACCTGGTCTGGCATTCCTGCGTGGAGGGGTTCCACGTCAGCAACCGGTCGTGCCTACCGGCGCTCCCGTTGCTGACGTGGAGCCCCTCCATGCATGAATGCCATCCCAGATGGCATTCCACATTACATAATTTCCACGAGGAGGGCCATTGCACGATGTAATGCTGAGGCAGAGGGCGAGCATCTTTGTCACAAGCCCTCTGCCTAAGCTGGCAACACAGCCGAAGCATTTTCACCATGCAATAGCCCGAGACAACAGAATCTGTGCATGATTGCACAGCTCGTTAGGTAATCGTGCAAAAAAACTCGATCTGCCTAAGGTTTAGATACGGTTTACGGGTGATGCAGCTTCCATGAACAAGGATGCAACCCTCCAGAGGAGTGTGAGAAAAGTTTGGAAGAATCAAAGATTAGTCGATAGCATACTACCTCGGCTAAAGACATGCAGTGCACTATCAGAAGGTAAGCGCCTCCATGACCAAATCATTAAATGTGGGTTAGGCAGGGATAAATTGGTAGGGAACCAGCTTGTTCATATGTATGGAAATTGTGGAGCTTTGACGGAAGCAAGGGCTGCGTTTGATGACTTGCCTACAAAAAATGTCTTTTCTTGGAACATCCTTATTGGTGCCTATGTGCATCAGGGGTATTTACAGGAAGCGATTGAACTGTTTGAACAAATGCCTGAGAGAGATATTGTTTCTTGGAATGAGATTATTACTGGATATGCTCAAAGGGGGCAGCTTAGAGAAGCTTTGAAACTTTTTCAGAAAATGCCCGAACGGAGTGTAGTAACATGGAATACCATGATTACAGCTTATGGGCAACAAGGGCAGTTGAATGAAGCTTCAGAGCTATTTGAACAAATGCCGCAAAGGAATATGGCTTCTTGGAATGCCATGCTTTCTGTATATATTCAACATGGAAAGATGAAAGCAGCTTTTGAGTTATTTGAGAAAATGCCAAACAAGAATGTCATTTCCTGGACTGCAATGGTCGCAGGTTATGCGCAAAAGAGTCAGATGAAGGAAGCCCTTAAGTTGTTTGATCAGATGCCACAGCGGGATGTCATCTCATGGAATGCCATCCTTGCCGCATATACTCAACATGGTCAGTTAGAGGAAGCTTTAGAGTTTTTAAAAAAAATGCCTAAGCAGGATGTGTCTTCATGGAATATCTTAATTACTGCATATGCCCGTTTGGGGCAAGTTGAAGAAGCTCATCTACTGTTTCAAGAAATGCCTGAACGGAATGTGATGTCCTGGAATTCTTTGATTACTGCTTATGTGCAACAAGGGAAACTTGAAAAAGCCCAGCAACTTTTTCTAGAAATGCCACAAAAGGACGTGGTTACTTGGAACACTATGCTTTCAGGCTATGCACAGCAGGGAATGCTGAAAGAGACCCTTCATCTTTTTCACAGAATGAGGATGGGATTAATGAAACCAAATAAAATATCATTTATTAGTGCTCTTGATGCCTGTGCAAACCAGGCCGCTCTAGCAGAAGGCAAGCAGGTTCATGCCTGCATCATAGCAGATAAATTTGAGTCTGAGATGGTTGTTGGTAATGCTCTTGTGAATATGTATGGAAAGTGTGGGCGTCTAGATGATGCCCTTAAAGTGTTTGACAACATGGACAGACGAGATGCATTGTCATGGAGTGCCAGGATTTCAGCACAAGCTCATTCTGGATGTGCAGAGGAGGCAATCGAAGATTTTCAATATATGAAATTGCAAGGTGTTAACCCTGATCAAATTACTGTTGTTAGTGTTCTCTCTGCATGCAGCCATGCTGGTTTTGTTGATGAAGGCTATCACTTTCTTGCTTATCTAACAGTAGAGCACGATATTTTGCCCATGCTGGAGCATTATAACTGTATGATTGACCTTCTTGGAAGGGCTGGACGTCTAGATGAAGCAGAAGACTTGATAAATAGCATGTCTTTTGAACCTAGATCTACCAGTTGGAGAACATTGCTTGCCTCTTCCAGAACTTATGCTAAATTGTCTCTATAGTACTTAATATCTTTATGACAGGACCAATGAAAAGGTGGAGGGCTTGAATATTTTACTTTCTAAAGCACTGCTTGTGTCCATTGGATACTCAGAATATAATTTCCTCATTGAGAAACCATTGAGTCACCTGGCTTTTAAGCCAGATGCGATACAACTCCATTACAAGATGGCATGCAGCACTTTGATTGAATCTGATATATGGATTCCTGATAACGTTACTGTGCGCCGAGATGGGGGAAAAGAATTCCTTGAATTCTAGCCTATCCGCGTACTATGACACATCAGCCTAAAGTGATGAGCATCATCGGTTTAATAATGCTCTACATCAACAGCCAAGGAAATAAAAAATTCCTAGAAAATTACCTCAGCTTGTGTTCGATTAGCAGTATCAGGCTGCAAGGCCGGTGGCCACGGACTTCTGGCAGGTGGGTTGAGCCAGACATCAAGGTCTTTGATATCTCTAGAAGGTCCAAAGTCTTATGTGAATATACCATAAGAAAAAGCTTCATCTTCAGTAACTAAGCACCACCAATCCATAGAGAAAAACCCAAAGGTATGATGCCCAAAGCTGTTATCATGATAGATGGTACCAGTGTTTTTATCTTTTTGGGCCAAGGCTATTTCATTCATTCGCCTAACAGTAAAATGCCTTAGTAGCATTGACCACCTTAAAGATGGTTGGAAATTGCAGGGAGGCTTTAATAAATAATAGTCTCATCAAAGTGATTGAAACCATATCCAAGTGCTCATGTATGTTACTTCTGCATCTAAACAGCCATCTTCATGTATGTTACATATATCCCTGTCCTAAAAAATGAATTTAAATACCAATATCAAGTCAGAGACATGGTGTGAATGGCCATTGGTGATAAGCTCACAATGAGTCCAAGTTAATATTTCGGGGAAACAAAAAAACAGTGCTAAGCTGCTTATAACTCTAATTTTACATTGTTTAAGGTGCTTATAATTCTAGCTTAGTTTGTTGATTTGTGGCCATTGATGTCCATAATATTCTATGACATATTCCCTCTCTCGTACTTTGTGCCATCCTTTCAAGTTCGTGATGTCCCTTCGGCCTTCTTATCCGTGGATTGACTATGCCTAGATAATCTAAATGTATTTGTTGTATTTATTTTGTTTCATTTTGTGGTATTCGTGCATTGTTATCTTATCTTATCTTTGGGCTTCTTGCGCATGTTTATTTCATTCCATGGCCCTTTCTTGGTCTCCATGGATGTTAAAACTCCCTCCCGTGATGGGTCAAAATGAATTTTCCACCTCGACATATGGTTTTCGAACCATTTCATCAAGTCAAGAATACAAGTCAACTGATATTATGCAAATGTAAAGTATCCTAGTCAACACTGCTGAGAAATCTCATTATGATAGGGATAATGTTAAGGGGCAGCCATTTCGCGGGGTAAGGGCCTGGCGAGCCCATAGGGCGAGCCAGGTCCGCACCCTGCGAAATGGCCTGCCCCTTAACATTTACCTACGAAAAATTAGGGGAGGGGAAATTTCGGTGAGGAGGGGAAAAATCTCAGCTTCCTTCCTCTGTTTGTACCTTCGGATGCCGGATCTTGGTTTCCTATTCCCCTGCTTATATCTTGGCTTTCATTGGATTGATCTTCGGCTTGATCTTGGCTAAGCTTGACGCAGGTTCTTCATGCAGGTCTTTTCAGGTTTCAATCTGCTTCTTTGTATCTCGCAGGGGATTTGAAGAACATAAAAGATTTCGCAGGGGATTTGAAGCACATAAAAGATTTCACAGGGGATTTGAAGAACGTAAGATATTTCGCACGGTTTCAATCTGCTTCTTTCTATCTTGCAGGGGATCTGCAAAAAGATTTCGATCTACTTCTTTCTATTTCACAGAAAAAGAACAAACAGGGGATTCCGGCACAGAAAAAGGCTGAAGCTTCGACTCCCAAAACTCAAGAATGCGTTTGGCGACTGCTCTCTTCTTCCCTTCTTTTTGTTAAGCCCTTGCAAATCGCCCCATTCCGACGCCCAAATCCATCCGATCTTTGCAGAAAACCTCCGATTCTTCTGTTTTTCTTTTTGCAGATCCTCTGTTCTTCCCCTTTCTCTTGGATTTTCTAGCTATGGCGCCCCGAAACCTTCAGTTCCAGAAAATTCCTAACTTCCACGCAGGCACAGGCCTGGCCACGCAGGCACAAGTCTGGCCACGCAGGCACAGGAAATTATAGGATTCAATAATTGTGCCTGGCCACGCAGGCATAGGAAATTATAGGATTTAATAACCGTTATAATACGGAGAAATTTCCCCTCCCCTAATTTTTCGTGAACGTTTAAGTGGTTATTTTTATGGCAATGCTTCTTGAACCCTCATAGGGCAACCCATCGTGGACTTGTTTTGTCTTTATTTTCGGCCAAAACATTGGGTTTAGGGCAAAAAAAAATAAAATCATTAGCATAGGTTATTGATGGCAGAAAAGGCAGTTGCAGACAACCATGCGAGTAGCAGAAATAGGTCTTCGTATGCTGTGAATAACACTTTACAAATTTCATAGCAAAAATAGGGCTTCATATGTCATAAATAAAGCTCTTCAAATTTCATATTATAAATCATTAAGCATAATAAGATTGTGAGGAATCAAAAGTTGGAAACATAATTTAATGTTGAGGGTTGGAAGCCCTAAAACCAGAGCTTAGAAGGGAGCTAAGCTTCTGTGGAGTTCAAGTTTTCACTTGTTCCATGACTTACCGGAGTGTCCTATAGAACAATACGATTAAGAAAAAAGGGAATATGACATTGTACTCATTGATTGAGTACAATGTCATATTCCCTTTAAGTTCTTATTTATAACTGCAGGCAGAGAAACAGGAGCTGATGAAAAGAGCGAGAACAAAGAAATGATATATGATTCCACCAACTTGTTTAAGCTATATGTTTGCTTGCAAAATACAAAGATAATCCCATGGAAATTTTACATGAAGAACTATGCTACTCAGTCAAACCATCTTATTTAGAGGCAATGAGAAATTATTGCATCAGCATGAACAGAACATGGCCCAGTTTTGTCATTATACACATACTTCACAATTAAGTTCTCGCATTCTTCCAACTTCTCTGCAGATGCATTAAGCAGAATGGAATCAAAACCAATGTTTCTTCCCATATAAGCTTCAGCAGCTCATTCTTATCTGCAAATGCAAAAGAATGACTCACCTTAACTTCTTTAACTTTGTCAAATCCATTCTGCAACAATAGTGCCTTGAACTTTTCAGCCTCTCCCTTGAACTTATCTAATACATCAGAAACCTCCATATGATCAAAGATGATTTTCAAAACTACAGTATGTGAAGTGCAGAGTCTACCAATAGCTGCCAGAGTGAGATGATCAATTGGCCTTTAAGCTTGAGTACTCGAAAGGCAGCCTTGATGGCCAATTCAGCGTGGGGAAATAGAAAGATCCCAAACATTGAGTAAATTTCATCCGTGCTTGAATTGGGGATAGAAATGAGAGTCTCTCCATCCTAAAAAAAAGCCTTCACACTTTGCTGGATTAAAGGGGTCTCATGGAGGAGATTTTTGCAGATATAGTATCATTTGGGGCAACCTGGTCTCGAGTTCGAGACCGCCCAGAATCGCACTCGGTATTGTTGGGGATCAAATCCCAACAGACGAAATGTAGGGTGGTTGGAGGCAAGGCCCAATCGAGCAATGTAGTGTGGTGTGTGGTCACATATCTAGTTAGATATGTAGGGTGGTTGGGGGCAGGGCCCAATTGAGCAGTGTGGTGTGTGGTCACATGTCTAATTAGATGCTGCTTAGTGGCGCGACATTCCAACTATCTACCTATCTATCTAAAGTATGTGTGCGTTTTCGCACAAATTTCCTGACAAAAGGGACGTGCCATTATAAATTATCATTTGACTACCTGGTAGCATAATTAGAAGAGATCTGCATTTCTACTACCTTGGACTCTTCAACAAAATTCCATCTCTTTTGAAGTATGTGTGTGTTTTCTCAGAAACTTCTAGATAGACATGCCATTCTAAAATATCATCTACATTCGGTTGACCATTCAAATACCTGGTGGCATATTTAGATGTAGATCTCAGTTTCTGCTACCTTGACTCTCAGCAACAGAAAGATGGGTAAGCATCCACCGTTTTAGTTGCAAGTTTCGTAAAGCTAAATGGAGCCTATATTACAAGCTAGATGAGATGTATTGCCACGACAAAACTAAGACTTTTCTTAACTTTATCATTTAACATGTATAATAACTATTTTAGAAAAGATTCCTTTGTAATATTCCTATTAAATCTTTCCCTCTATAAGGCACATGCATGTTTCAAGAGAAAGCAAGATGCTAATGCATCAATGGGTTGCCCATTGGAGGACCCATTGATGCGTTTTCAGCTATGTGCCAATGGTAGGAAATGTTTTTAGAGGTACAGGAACATGTCCTACAAACTTAAAATACTATAGGCAATCCAAAAATTGTACAGGCAATTTCCTAAAGATTATATGTATCAAAAAATTTCCACAAAAAATAGATCACATAGGCAATTCAATTTTTTGATTTTTTATTTTATTTTCTCAACTATCCTCATCTCCAAAATCCTCCTCACACTAGTACAAAAATTGGTAAAAATGGCACAAAAGTGACGTTTATGCTTCGCCAATTTGTGGAGCATAAATGTCACTTTTGTGCCATTTATGCACATTTGTGACGTTATGCTTCGCAAATGGCACAAAAGTGATGTTTATACTCCACAAATAGGCGGAGCATAAATGTCACATTTGTGTCATTTCTACCTATTTTTGTAGTAGTGTCATTATCTTCTTCATGACGTCGCTTGCATTTTGTACTAGATGATGAGAAAATGTGCTTATAATTATTACTAGCTTTCCAGATATTAAAGCTCCTATCAAAATCATAGTCCTCCACATCAGGACCTATCAACGAAATCCTTATGAGTGCATCAAGTTGATCAATTTTCAACATATTTCTACGAGCTCTTTTTATGACGTTCATTCTGTTGAATGCTTGCTCACATTCTGTTGTGCAGGAACATTGCACCATACCAATTGTTGCTACCTTCATCGATTCTGGAAACTCATCTTTCCATAGTTCATTCCCTCGTATCATCTTCCAGTAATCCAAAAAGTTTTTTCCAGCCCATTCTTGTATTGCCCAAAGCTTCCACCTATTGAATTCTCTCACAAATTCATATTTTTCAGTGAATCTTGCAATCTCATTTCCATCCATCACCAAGGCCCTGCTATAAAAAGTTGCAAATTGCTCAGCTTCAACTTGACCAGATGCTCAAAGAGCCACCCTACCTAAAGGAAAATTCATTGGTGCCAAGATTCTCATATATTGGGTAACATCCCAACTTCCTAGGCGTAGACAATATATAATGGCATGCCTAGGACTTTTCCAACTTCCTAGGACAATATATATGTATTAGGAAGGAAGGAAGGAAGGAAGGAAGGAAGGAAGGAAGAATATTTTAATGTCGCACCACAAAGGCAGTGTCCCAAGGACATGCGACCACAAGAACAAAATAAGAACAAGAAGGGACCGAAGTTCCTAACCAGAACATGGACCGAAGTCCGTACAAACCAACAGAAACATAAATATACAGGCTTTTGTAATATAAATGGGACCTCAGGGTGTTTTTTAGTGGCCCCGACGGGCCATTTGCCACACATTCACATTTTTCGAAAAAGAGCCGGCCACACCGGAGTAGGATGCATTCTGACCAATGACCAAAGAGTGGTGGCCAGTTCAAAACACCAACTTATTAAATTTACACAGCAAGTTGCCAATTTAAGATTTGCCAAATCATCAGACCCATAGGACGTGGCCATTTCGAAATATTACACGCACTAGCAACGTCTTGGGGTGGCCATTTCAACCATAGAACAATATTAAATATCTAGGGTTGTAGCCTGGCTCTATACTGACCAAGGGTAGGCTCATAATTTCGCCACATATAGGGGGGTAGATTTTTTTGAGTCTAACCCTAGAATTTTAAAGCGTTTCAACATATATTACCACTTCCAACTCCACCCATATGTGTATTATAGTGCAATTTTCTATTCATATATTACTACTTGGAACTCTAACCATCCATGTATTATTATAATGCCAAAATCCACAATATAATTATCAGCGGCAATTCGGATTCACCAAGTTTTGCATAGGATTCTTTTTCACAATCACAAAGAAAACATGATGCACAACCTGGACCATAGTGCAGAACAAGTTCAACAAGGCTCCAGTAATGATTTATGGATGTGGCCAATTTGATTTTTGGGGGGCGAAAAAAATTCCATGGTTTTGCCATTTAAGTTACAACCCCTTAGTGCAACGATCTGAAAAATGGTCAGGCCAAACTACGGCCAACACTTTATCCAAGGTAAGTAGTGGCCAATATTTTATGCCCCATCAAATATGTAGGCAGGTTAAAAAACACCCTGAAATGGATGCGTCAGCTTTGGTATAAAGATCTGGAAGCAAAATCTAAGCTTAAACAGATCAGTATCAAAAGTTGAGTGTCAAGAATCAAGTCCTTTAGTTGAATGTGGTGATTCACTAATTATTATCATCATAGGGTGAATTCATTAATGTCTTTAATGCATATCTTTCAAGGATTTTATGAAGATTCTCTTAGGTTCACGTACATTCCCAAAATTCTCTTGAGATTCCTATAAATTCTCTAAGATTCTCTTAAGATTTTCCAGATTTCCAAAGATTATCTCATCCTCTAGATTCTCCAAGGTTTTCTGCAGATTCCATGAAAATTCCCATAGATTGTCCAAGATTCTCGATGTAAAGTCAACATCAACGTTTAATTCGTGGACGGCAAGGTTATATCATACACTAGAAGTCAAATACACCAGAAGTCAAGTAGAAATGTTGGAGAAATCTGAAAGGAATGTTGGGAATCTAATAGGTATGTAGCTTATTTTTATTACACAGTTTGGAATGGTGATTTCTACTTTATATGGTGCATGTTCCTCTATGGTAAATTAGGGCTAAGTGAGTAATCTTGACCCAAACTTGCAAACTCCAATATCCCACATTATTTATCTCCTAACATCTGTTGCAGAAGTAAAACTTTGAAATCATTTCTTAGCAAGTCTTTATTTTCATTCATATAAATGCTACTCCACATTCCATGATGAAGGCATTATATCCCAATTGAAGGAATTTTGAAGGCATTATATCCCAATTGATTGTAAAATAGGAAAACTATGATAAATTGCTATCAAGTAACTTTGGCACTTGATTGTCATAAGCATATACCTTTTGGCTAAATTAGCCCCATAAAATAGTGAGCAAGTGACGATAAACTACGCATTGCATTTTCATAAGTTCCTAAAGTTGGCTTCACTTTTATTGACAAATGTATTAACCTCATAGGAAATTGTATAATGCAAATAATTGATAGCAATGGCAAGCATATGAGCACCCAAAATAGCAAACGAGACTAAAGTAACTGATGCATTTGAATGGCAAGCAAATAGCCAAAATATGAGCATCTAAGCTACCAAACATGTTAACTAAATGAACTGGTGGTGGTGTATTTGTCAAATGGATATGTATTAAGATAAGATAAGATAAGATAAGATAAGATAAGATAAGATAAGATAAGATAAGATAAGATAAGATAAGATAAG
>JAANSK020300701.1:0-10035 GCA_011763485.2 Isoetes engelmannii
TTCTTTTGTGATATATGAGATTCTTTGGTATTTCGTGTGTGTATTTGCCCCGTTCTTCGCGTAGGTTCGTGACACTATTTGTTTTGTCACTTCTTCTGGGTCATGATGGCATCTTTCTGTAAAGTATATCAACATGTTTATTACTGCCAAGGTTTTTCCCTCGAAAACCCTTCAGGGCGAGGGTTTTTCATTCTGGTCATAATGCACTTGATGTTTCCTTTTTGTTTGGGTCCCCATAGGCCAGTTGGTCTCCGTGGACGGTAAAAATAAATTTTATTCTATTTGCTTGAGTATCATGTTGAGGTTGGTGAACGGGAGCATTGACATCTCGTCGATGCCGAGAACTTGGAACGCTTGGTTTTGTTGATGCCTTACATCCGTGTGTCTGATTTTGTTTGACCATTGCTTTTTTACTGCACAATGCGTGAATGGCAGTCGTTAGTACAATTGTAAGAGTGTGGCATATGTTTTGGGTTTGCATCAACATCTCACGTCATGTTAAACACACAGCAAGCATGTGTCATGCTCCCATATTTGTCACCCACTAAGGCATGGCTGTAGCAATCCCAAAATGAGTTTGGATAAAGATAATGCCTTATCAAAACAAATTATAAATTAGAGCCATTGAATAATACGACGTGAAAAATGTTATATTTCTGAGTTGCCATAAAGAGGTAGCCAAAACCCCTTCATGTGCCTGGGAAATCTTCAAAAAGTACCCATTTCTTAGCACATCTTTAATGGTTTGACATTGAGGAACACTTAGAATATTATTTCATGCAACTATAAGAATTAGTCATAGAAAAAGTTAAATTAGACATGAAAATTCACAAAACTTTATTCACAATTTTATCTCATGTGTGTTGTGTTCCTTCTTGATACAATTTATCCATAACTACTTGAATCATGTACTTTGTGGCGCACAGATTCTCAGTTTGATTGATTGGGTCATCGCGACGATCTAGTCCAGAACTTGGTTTTGCTAGAATAGACTATTGAATATAAAGAAGTGCTTCAAACAAATATACAATACCATTGATTCTCTAAATTGTAATAAGGAGAGATTCCTATATGAATCTTGGTGTTGTGAAACATCGACTTCCATATAGTCGTAAACTCTCCCCAAAACTTGATGGAAATCGAAAATTCATGCTCTCTAGTTGGTCTCACTAGACCCACTAGCCCTATTACTTAGGGGAAGGTATTATTTGGCACTAGAATAATACAACTATGTCCAAACAAAATCTTCCCAACAAAGATAAACGTCTATATTCTCATATACAATTCAAGATATCGTAAATTGTCCAACAAGTTTTAGGAACAAGTGGATCCTTTATGTAATAATTGGTCTATATTCTATAGATACACGCTAAACTCACCCATTTGTGCCATGTCATTATTTTTGGATTGCAAGTTGCAAAATGTGCAAACTCATATGTTAAGTTGAGTTCCACTAATATATTGTAATACCTTTTGTTGAGTTCTAGTGATTTACATCATTCCCGAGAGTGCTAATCTTGCGAACTTCAAACATAAAGATTGCAATTTAAGCATTATCATGCAAGAGCCAACAATACGTTCATTTATTGTTGTACATATTTTGACAGGGGTTTTCCTATGGACTTTGGCTCGTTGCATCATTTTCAACTTTGATACATATTGTTAGCTTCAAAATTTGCAAAAGGGCAAGGGCTCAATGTATTAACAATCCATCCTACTATGGTTATTGGTGAGCATCTTTTAAAAACCAACATTAGATTAAATTATTCTAAATCTTCTCAACTGTACTAAAGCTAATTCTCGATGTAGAATTACAAATCACTACCATCTCCTAGTATCTTATTAAATCTAAGGTCACTGCCTTTTTAAGTGTCTTAATAAATTTACAAATACTTATCCTCATTTGTCCTTTGTCTCAGGTTCCTTCATGGCATAACAAAATGAACATTTGGTGTCCTTTTTTTTTCCTTCAGGCTTCGACATACCCAATGCAGGAACAATGTACACATATCTTTATGAGAACCAAGATCAAGATCCAAAGGGTAAATAGTTTTTTTATTAAGAGAGTTGTTCGACTGAATTACAAGCTTTAAGTGAAAACAAAGCATGTCAAATACCTGTCATGCCAGGTTGGTCAATACCATGTCGTGCAGGTGAAAACAACAAAAACAAATATTCACTCAAATTATGCGTTTCCAAATTGAATATAGAACAATAAAATTTTGATTCCTAACAACAAAATATTTGCTAGCTCACAGAATAGCATAGCAGCTTGTTTACCTTAGAGATCTGCTTAGAGATGCACTGTTGGAATGCCATCAACTTAGAGTAATGAGCTTGTATGGTATCAACCTCATTTAGCTGTGCGCCTCTATGATAAAGCCTTGATAAAAATGAAGAAGATCAACCATTTGGCAATAATCTCCCACGGTGGATGCGTGTAGAAGGAACTCATCCTACATTTTACAACTACGGCAGTGCGTCAACATGTGCTACAAATCTGCGAAAAGATTAATTGTACATCTATTAAAGTACAAAATGAGCATACGAAGGAATAACAATAGAACTTTGCTCAGTTACTATACCTTCGTGTTGGGAGCTGGCTAAGCAGGTCCATTAAGAACTCAATAGAGAACTCTGAGTAGAGCACGAATACAAAATCTACATAGAGCTCGACCTTCCTTTAGCTCTGCACCCATCCTCAATACTAGTTATCGGCAACAAAGTGCTGTCAAGCATCTACAAACAATAGTGTAAACTGAGTTATATATCTCGTTTGTTACAAAAAGACTTACATTCATGTGCTCTTATTTAAAAGAAATGCAAAATTAGTGATGTTTCAGTCATATTACTGCAGCTTCAACTAAATTATTACATTATGAGTATGGCATGCATACCTCAACAAATTCCATTTAGCAGTGAAGGAATAAATATGATTAACTTTTCTTTAGGGGTAAATCCACTGCCAGCTGCCTTCCTTTCCTTTTTGAGAAGCCTCTTCCGCTGCTCAAAATAATCTCTGGGTGTGATGAAAATAGTTCTATCTGCCAACACCTTAAGATTAATATATCCTAAGCAGATCACTAACATATATACACAGAATGCTTTGCTTGCATGGTCACAAAGACCTGTGACAGTTTATAAAATCACCTCCCTTAAAATGCAAAGCAGCATTTATACACTATTGTAAATCCAAGTAATATTTGGCGACGTAAGTGATCCATAAAGAGAGGACAACAGTTTTTCCTCCTCATATGCACCTTATCCACAATTGCTAAGAATTGTTATTCACATGCCGAGGCTCAGAAGCAGGTGTTATTCATAAATAGTTTCAGAATGTATGATGTTTTTTTTATTATTTTATGAACTACCCAGCTTCAACAAGGTGAGACTGTTTACCTTTTTTCGACACTGAAGCAACGTCCATCCCTGAAGCAACATCCATCCAAGCAGCTTCTTGGTTCAGATGCACAGGTAATGCCTATGAAAACAATGCATGTGGTAGCTGCACGGGACAATGTAATGCTGGTTTTTCTCTCAAGGCTGCTCTCTACAATATATTAGCAGCAAAAGGGGTCAAAGCCCTAACTATACATGTTTGCTTCAAAGCCTGAAGGTCTAAGCTCTACCACTGGCACTAACATGTCTGTTAAATCCTGCATTAAGACCATCTATGACGGTGAAGAAGATCAAAAGGGAGAAACTATGGTAGATAAAAACTCTGGCCGAGATGCTAAACCCTAGACCAGAGCTTATTTCGAGAAAGAAGTCATCGCAAAAAGCTTGGGTAGGATCTGAAAGGAAAACTTTGAAGGCATTAGAACAAGCCAACAGAGGCTTGAATACCAATATGAAACGCCAATTATCACCTGCCACCGTTTTTTGGCCTCACTTTGGCACGCAGAGTACCATATGCACTCCTCTGATCTATGCAAAAGATCCAGACAGAATTTAGGCAGATTTCTTGTCAAGGATTAGAAAGTTTTTATGGGCATATGATCATATCAGAGAGTGAGGATGACAAAATATATGCCAAGTTTAAATAATGAAGCACATTTGACATACCAGACACCTAATGATTTCTTAAACTCCAGTTAATGCAGTACATATTGTTGCATCCAGTGGCAAAACAACCAACCAAACTAATACTACCATAGCAATTGCCTTTATCCCTGCACTCAATTTAATCATCTGGTTGTAACTTGATGCATCCAATGCCAACCACATCCCCTTGTTTCCCAAATTAATTATTTTGCAATAAAAGCAAAGAGGAGTATCAGAAATGACAGATGTACATATTTATCCAAGAAATAAAAGCTTAGGTGCACACTTTCACAACTATACATATGATTCAACAATATGAGTGCTGTTGAGAGCTTGTTGCACAGCTGATAGTGCTTTCTCTTGTTCCCAACAGACAAGATTGTTCGCTCTTTAACCAGTTGCAGTAGAGTGCATCACAAGCAAGAAACTTCCTCTAGAAGCAAATAAGCAAAAAGAATTTCTAATCAAGAATGTAACGGAGAAAAGTGACAGCATTTTATAAGGATGCCAATGCAGAACCATCAATTCCTTTTATATACATAGCTTTCAATGGAATG
The DNA here is from genome assembly GCA_011763485.2 of Isoetes engelmannii. NCBI lineage: Eukaryota > Viridiplantae > Streptophyta > Lycopodiopsida > Isoetales > Isoetaceae > Isoetes > Isoetes engelmannii. The sequence goes on from JAANSK020300701.1 coordinate 4,602, forward strand.
TGGTCACCAAATGCAGTGTATAATATATCAAGCCTCCAACTCCAGCATGAAAGGACCTTCCTCAACTAAGGGCTACTATAGAAACATAGACTTCCAAGACAGCCATAAGAACATGTTTGCTACTTTTGATACCTAGTATAGATTTTCCTGCCCCGTTTAGGAAAAAACTTGAATGGGGAAGCGACCAAAACAACGACGTCTGAAACTTACGGAAATTTTGAATAGAAGACTGGAATGGAATTGTACCTCGTTCTTTATACAGATGAGACATCTCCACGGATAGAAAAATTCTAGCATTGCTAGCCTCAGCACCCCTCAGCACCGTAACTTGTTGCAGAGATCCAAGAACTAATCTTCAGTATAAAATACTTACATTTCTAGTCTCGACTCCATCTGCACTCTGCTGCATTGCTTGTGTGCTTGTGTGCTGCATTCCTTGTGTCCTTGTGTGCTGGTGCTGCAGATGCACTTTCCCCAATATCAGCAAAATCGAAACCCTAAAGCATCGTTCCATCTTGTGGACACATTCAACTTCAATCCAATCTCAGCTGATGCATACCTTTATGTTGACGCACACTAACATCATGCTTCATACTTGATTCTTGCGCTCTAGAAGGCAGCATGGAAGATCCTGCATTAACTGCTAGTTTGGCAACACCTGTCTCAACATGTGATCCTTGATCCTTGATCTACTTTGCGTAAGTGTTAGAGAGTAAAACAAAAGCTGTTGTATCATGTGGGTCAAGCTTCAGATTCTCCACTGCTGTCTGCTCAGCTAGCTTTGCATTTCTGTGGACTCTGCAGGCAGCAAGAAATGCCCTCCAAACTACAATATCAGGTCGGCACGGCATTGTATCTATTATGTTCTTCGCCTACTCCAAACATCCCATTCTGGCAAGAAGGTCAATCATACAACCATAATGTTTTGCGATCTGTCTAATGCCATGCACTCCAAGCATTGAATCAAAATAGAAACGACCAATGTCCACTAGACCCTCATGGTTACAAACAGCAAGAACCGATGTAACCCTATCTGGTTTTATGCCATATTGCTGCATTTGACAAAACAGATTTAGAACTTCTTTACCTTTTCCATATTCTGCCAATCCTATATCATAACTGTCCAAGAAATCACATCCCGTACTGGCATTCCATTGAACACCGTATGGGCTTGCCTAATTACCACATTTTGCATACATGCAAATTAAAGAATTTCCAAGAGAATTATCACCTTCTAGTCCATCTTTTATCACATGAACATGTATACATTTCCCCCATTTTAGGGCTCCTATGCTAGTACAAGCAGATAAAATATTGATGTATGTAACCTTGTTTGGTCGGAAACCACACTGTTCTATTGAAGAGCTTGGCAGCTTCATCAACATCTTCTTATTCAACATATCCTGAAATAAGAGCATTCCAAGAAACTATGTCTCTTGTTTTCATTTGACTGAACACTTGGTGAGCATCCTCAATGTTACCAGATTTAGCATGCATTCCAATGAGGGAATTCTGTACATATACATCAGATGGTAGCCTATTGTTTATCACCTGAGAATGAACGTACTTTCCTATTTCAAACGCCCCTGCATTAGCGCATACACCTAAGACCGAAGTATATGTGACAACATTGGGATTCATATCCTGTTTCTGCATTTGATCAAACAAATTTAATGCTCCCTGAGTATCGCCTAAATTAATGTATCCCCCAACCATCACAGTCCATGTAAAAACATCTCGTTCTAACATCTTCATAAATAAATCACAAGCATCCACCATGCTCCCACAATTTAAATACATTGTAATAAGCACATTCTCATGTAAAAGGCTTAAAGGGATACTCCTTTTTAGCATATGTGCATGCACCCCCCTCCCTTTTGCTAGTAATTTCAGTTGGGCACATTCTTGTAAGACGGGAAAATAAACACCGGCATATTTGCTCTTCTTCAAAGAGCTGACATGCATCCCATCTTCCACATGTGCATTCTCTGTGTATTCATTAGTTAATGCTGCCATAGAGCTGTAGCTGCAACAAAATCCTTTTTTAAATTCGATCAGAACCGTGGTTTTTATAGAAGGTACTCTGTTGAGAAAATCTTTAAAACATTGCATACGAAACTCCAGTTGTCTTTTCTGCAAGTAATGCAGACGTGTAATTGCCTGGTATGTAGACATGCGCCAACATTGACTACCTAGCTTTCTGCATTTGCCCTACGACATACCCTATTACATAATCAGTTGGGATAACAAAATAAAGAATGTGTAACCAAAAATAAGGAAGATGTTTCTAGCAGCTTTAAACAGGTAGGGCTAGAACAGTGCACTCCCTAGTTTTGGTAATGTTTAATAATTTTGCTCGAGATATGTGGAATGGTGATTTTCTGGATAAATGCAGGAACGAGAATCAACGAGCTGAAAACTCGTCGCCCCCCGTCTCAGCAAGGTCTGTAAATTCATGTAACAAGTCCTAGACTCACCAGGATATTATTTTATATTCATCTTTAACACACTGTGAATCTGTGTTCATCAAGCGTCTTATCATCTTCAATCCAGGGGATGGAAAGGTTGCTGTCACCTGTCCAACCAGATGTGGCATACAGATTTGACAGCAAAAGGAAAGACGCCCCATTATTTGAGTCTAACCTGAGAACCTCTGTTAGTGTATGTTCAGCTAGCTGTAGATCACCGTTGATCCTGCAGGTTCCAAGGAAAGCTCTCCAGACTATGACATCTGGTTGGAATGGCATTCTATCAATGAGCATTCTTGATGCCATCAACTGCCCTGAACGGCCAAGAAGATCTACCACACAAGCATAATGCTGCAGCGTCGGTTTCACTCCATGGACTCGACTTATCGAGTCAAAGTAGTAAAGACCTTCACCCACAAATGCTGCATAACTGCATACTGAAAGAACGGCAGTAAATGTGATCTCATCTGGCTTTACACCATGCTGTTGCATCTGTTCAAAAAGTAATAAAGCCTCACCAGTGCTTCCTTGTTCAGCATAGCCTGAAATCATAGAGGACCATAATATAACATTTTGAACCACCATGTTATCAAATACACTGCGTGCATCTTTGATACTCCCACATTTACAGTACATATCTACAAGGGCACTGCCCACAAAGACATTGCTCTCCGCCACAGAGTTAATAAGTTGTTTATGGATGCTCTCGCCTCTCTTCAAAGCCCCTACGCTAGCACATGCACTCAAAACAATAACATTTAGGATACCATCTGGCTTTAAACCATGATGTTGTAGTTCCTCAAAAAGTCTCAGTGAACCGCAGCTGTCTCCATGTTCAGCATATCCTGAAATCATCGTGGTCCACAAAACCAAATTCCTTATTTCAAGTTTATCAAATATTTGGCGAGCATCTGTTAGGCAACCACATTTGGTGTACATCCTCACGAGAGTGCTGTGGACATGGTCATCTACCTCTAGGTAAGCTTTCAAGAGGCATGAGTGAATGAGCTTACCCAATCCTAAAGCTCTGACATCTGCACATGCAACAAAAATGTTTGCATATGTGACTTTATCTGGCTTCAGTCCATGTAGCTGCATTTCACAGAACAATTTTATTGTTTCATCATAGCCACCAAGCTGAGCGTAGCCAGAAATCAATGAGTTCCATGCAACAATATTTAGTGCAGGCATCCTTAGAAAAACTTCACCTGCAGCTTTAACGAGTTGACATTTGATGTACATGTTAACAACTTCATTAGCCACTAGCTTTTCAAACTCCAGGCCTAGTTTCAGGAGTTTAGCATGGATAAACTGGCCCCATGCAAACACTCCTGCATCTCCACATGCATTCAAAACATTACCATATGTAATGTTTTCAGGGTCAAATCCATGTTGCTGCATTTCACAAAAAAGGGTCACAATCCACTCTATTTTTCCATACCGCACAAATACCATAATAAGTATTCCCCATGAAATAGCATCTTGAGTTGCCATGTTGTCAAATACTTGGCACGCAAATTTAATATTGCAAGCTTTTGCATACATGTCAATAAGCGCATGTCCAATAGAGGGATTTGATGTAAGTCGAACCTCTATAAGGTGTACATGTATGTATTTGCCCCAGCTCAAAGATGTTCTGGCAAAGGCAAACAAAAGATTTGCATAGGTGACCTCATTGGGATGCAAACCATCATGTTGCATCTCACTGAAAATCTTAAAAGCGTCGTTACTATTTCCACTTTGGGCATAACCTGCGATCATTGAATTCCAAGAAACAACATCTTTTATCGGCATTATATTGAACACAGTACAGGCATTATCTATACTTCCACACTTGGCATACATTGCAATAAGCGTACTGGCCACATAAATCTCAAATCCTATTTCATTCTTCAAAAGGAACGAATGGACATACTTGCCATATGCTAGGGATCTTGCATTGCCATATGCATTTAGAACACTGATATAGATATGCTTTCCTGGTACCAAGCCCTGTTCTTGCATCTTTTCACATAGATTAATAGCTTCTTTACCATCTCCATGTTGTGCATATCCTATAATCATTCTTGACCATGTATATTCATCTCGTTCCCAAGTTTTATCAAATACTTCCTGTGCATCGGCTAGACTTCCACAATAGTTATACAAGTGCACAAGCGTGTTTGTAAGAATTCTTGAATTAAACCCAACTTTTACAATGTGAGTATGAACTTCTTTTATTTCTAGAAGGGCTCTTGCTTCACCGCATCTTTGTAGAAGCAAAACACAGTTACGAAAATACAGGTCTTTGTCCTGTTTAACATCGTCTAAACTTCCTAGTGCCTTCCTTAGTTCCCTTCTATTACATGCTTTTTGTAGTTCTGGTTTGATCTTCATTGACCTTCCGTCTTCTTGCTGTCTTGACTCTATGCCCCAACATTTCCTACCGAAATTAAGGTGCTCTCACGGACTGCCTCAAGTTATTGCTTCGTTGTAATCATGTGCAATCTAATTTACCATTCTTGAGGTGATGTCTAAAATCTAATGTTATGTTTGACTGATAACCAAAGACAAAATACACTAAAATACGAGAACCTAGAGAATGCTAATACATAGATAGTGATTCTTACAACAAACTTATTGAGCACTCCATAGTTGATGACTTCGTGGACGTTTGCAGCCCGTTGACTGACGTTGGATTACACTCCTGCAATTCTGTAGTGAAATTCTCATTTGAAAACTGTTTCTCGTTTGAAAACCAACTGTTTCTCTTTGAAAACTATACACATTGAAAATCGTCACACATTCAAATTCGAAACTTGTCCAAATTTTCACAAGAGAAGACTCTTGATCATCCTTTGTTCTCTGGTCTTGATCATCTTTGTTCTTGTATTATGAAAGGAAAGCACTTAGGGGAGGGTTGCCCCCTGGCGCGCTTTTACGGGGGCGCGCACAAAATCGACCCGCTAAATGTCGAATTTCTGTAC
>JAANSK020300712.1:0-19532 GCA_011763485.2 Isoetes engelmannii
TATCGTATATTCTAGTGGAACGGCACATCCCCCCCCCCCCCCAAGCTTAATGTTGTCCTCAGCATTGCGCTAAGGTACGAACCTGCATCAACGTGATACAACACAATTTACTTTGTACAATTTTTTGTTGTTATGATAAACCTTCGATATATATTAAATCGAACTAACAGCTGTGAAGGCTACATTCACATACAAAATTATATAGCCACACAATTATACCAAGCTTGACATAATTAAGAGCCTCAAGCTTTAACAAAATACTAAGAGCTCCTAACTATGTTGTGACGCGCTCTCTTCTGCATCTTGCCTTCTTCACTCAGTGGCATGCATAAGCACATCACGTTAGTTTAATGATTAATACGTGGTTTTAAGGGTCCACCCCCTATTAATTACATTATGTTAACTAGATGCAATTAACATGCTCAATCTAGCCTATCATGCACCTATCCCTATCCTAGGACACGTACATGCCTAATTAACCTATAGGCTTTAAACCGTGGCCTAGGGAACATGGTTGTATTGATCCCATTATCGCCAATGACTACCCGCATGGCTTAATCTATAGGCTTTAAGCCGTGGCCTAGGAAACATGGACGAATTGATCCCATCATCATCCATGACTACCTGCCTGACTTAACCTATATGAAGTTGGATGCATACACTCCATCCTGAATGCATGCAAACGCCTTCGCTACATTCCTACTCTCAAGTGCTAAATCATGGCCTAAGGAACATTTTAAGATGACCCATCATCGCCCTTGATTCAGCTTACCCTCACCAATTAGACAAAATGATCCCATCATCGCCCATGATGCCATGCATTTCACTCTAAGAAAATTTAACTAAGATAGATAAATGCACGCACTCCATGCTGAATGCATGCACTCACCACTTCATTCGTTGTTACAAGATTGGTGGCGTCACGACCCTGACATTGCTCCATCAATTCAAGGTATTCCTTCTTTAGGTCTGATTCCAGAACCCATGCCGCATCCTCTACTGGCAAGTGTGTTCACTTCACCAAGAATTGCGGAAATTGCTATCTTCTTGTCTTCTTAAAGGATTTGTCTAGCATTTCGGGAACTATAACAATTTGTTCCTCTGTCATCCCCAATAATGTAGGAGATTCTAAAATGGGTCTAAAATATCTCTGGATCTGGAGTATGCTTCTTTAGAAGACTAACGTAGAATACCTTGTGGATCTTGAGGCTTTCGGGCAAATCCAAGTGATATGCTTGAGGTCCTACCTTTTCGGTTATACCAAAAGGTCATGTCCACCTTGGAGCAAGTTTCTTACATGATCCAATTCTCAATTTGGCTTGCTTTACCTTGATCTTGAGCCAAACTTTCTCTCCCACTTGGAATACTCTTGGCGACCTATGCTTGTCGGCGAGGCTCTTCTGCTGGCTCCTAGCTGTTAGGAGGTATCCCCTTACCTCTTCGACTAGCTCCTGCATATCCGCGAGGAGATTCTAAGAGGCTTCTACCTTGGACACCGGATTGTGCCAAGTATCAGGAGTTAGGCACTGATAGCCATAATTAATCATGAATGGGGACATCTTCAACGACTTTTGTTTGGTACTATTGTACTCAAACTCTACCAGATGAATGTAGTCTTCCCATTTGGATTGTTGATTCCAAACATAACTCCTAAGCATATCTTCCAATATTCGATTGGTTCTCTCAGTTTGCCCATTTGTTTGATGATGATATGATGTACTCATCCGAAAAATGGTTCTGAAGAAGTCTTTCCAAAATGCGCTGATAAACTTCGGATCTCTATCAGTGACAATCGCCGTGGGCATCCTATGTTATCTAAAGATCTCTTTTGTGAAGAGCAAGGCCGTGTCTAAAGTTGTATCAGTGGTAAGACATGGAAAAAAGTGCGCCATTTTGGATAATTTGTCGACAACTACCATTAAGGCGTCATGGCCCCTTGCTGTCCTTGGGAGTCCGATTATGAAATTCATGGTTATGACCTCCCACTTTGCATCAGGAATCCTTAACGGCTCGAGCTGACCTGGGTTTTAGAGTTGCTCTGTTCTTGTTTGTTGATGTACTTGACATTGCTTGATGTAGTTGGCGACGTCCTTCTTAATTCCAGGCCAATAATAGCTACTTCTTATCTTGAAGTGGGTTTTTATAGATCCTACGTGGCATGTTATTGGGTTGTTATGTATATAAATCCTGCATGACCTGTTATTGGGCTGTTACGTGTATCGTGGAGAATCAATCTCCTTACTCCCGATACTTTTGGCGCGCAAAGCACTGTTTCGTTATTTATGAAAAAAACTTGAATTCGTGGACTTTTGTAGAAATTGACGCGGACACAAGACAAAAATGACTTTTAATTGATCATGCTATACAATCAGTTGCGCTCATTGACTAGAAATGCATATGTTTCAGCTACAAGTTGTGGAATCTGGAATCTTGACGGTGTTAGAAAGCTTCTTCTTGTTGGATGGAGCCCAAACAAAGTCGATGGACTCTATGTCGATCCGGCCAGTGGCTGTTGTTGGTCTCCATCTCTTCTTCCAACAATTCACGTAATTGGAAGGGTATACTTGGTTTCTCACTGGGACAGGTTCCCACCAAGTCACCTGGATGATCTCAAAGTTCTCTTTCTTGTCGTCCATCTGTGGATCTTCTGTACTGTAACCTACTAGGTAGGGCACAAGTCATCATTAGGCTACGCAAAAATAAACGTCCCCTTCTACAGGTCTTTGTAGGGATTTAATTCTGGTATAAGCCTGTCTTTCAAGGGACCAACGTATGCCGGAATGCTGCTCGCCAACGGTTCCACACCTGCTACCTACCCAGGATTATCTGCAGCTACTTGCCTCGTTTGAGGCCAGAAGTCTTCATAGCACCCTTCACAGCCTGTAATCTTCCCTAGCTCCTGCAAGAGCTGCATCCAGTGCTCGATTGTGGAGGTAAATTGTGCAGAACAGTTGTCATTCTCAGGAGCACCCATTTTATTTGTTGAGATTGCAAGCTAGTGCATGATATGCTTGTGGATATTGTTGCGTAACTGGTCCAGGTCTTTGACAGAGCTCTTTGGATGCAAAATATTGGGATTCCCGGCTGGCATCAATAGCTTCCTGTCTTGACCCTGTTTCCACATCCTAATTCCTTCATTTGGTATCCAATCCCAGAAGCTAGGTCTATCTTGTAATACATCACTGGCTACTCCCTGTTCATAGCAAACTTGAAGGCGAGAGGACTAGTGTGACCGGTTAATCTGTCATCCCCATCCGAAATGTATCCCTCTATGAACCCCTTCCAGTCTGGCACTTTATCTACGACATATGGCATTGGGACTTTGAGATTGCATGTATAGAATGCGTAAAGCATTTCTGGCATTGTTAGCACCTTAGCATTCTTAAGATGCGATGAGAAGTTGCCAAAGAGTCCATCAATATCCTCGTTTGTGTGACCGGGCATCGTGAAACCCAACTCTATCTCCTCAATGACACCTAGATAAGTAAGGTATGACAAATATGAGAATACATACCTGTTCTTTTTCTGTCCAGTTGCATTACTTTCTACATTTGTTAAAAATAAGCAGTTTTCTCAAAAGTTTGAATATATCTCAGTTTTCTAGTTCTAATCTTGGTATGTCTTTGCATGAGTTTGCCATGTCTTTTGGTTCAAGAGATTCAAGGGGCTAGTTCATCGAAGCTGTTGAATTCCTCTTTACTTCCTCTTTACCTTCAATGCTAAACGGTGAGAGTGCTTTTTATTTTCTAATTTTAGCGGATTTTCCATATGTCTACTTGCTACTAGTTATATTTGCTGCAGATAGTTGGAGCTTGAGCTCCTTTATACAAGCTTGGTCTTATGTGTTTGAGTCCTTGTTGCAAATGTTAGACATGGTAATGAGAGTTATGGTTCCCTCTTGGTGGCATTTTAAAGATTGTGCATTCTTTTACAATGTAACTTTATTATACTTGAATAAAGGAATTCAAATTTTTCACTCTTTTCTATAAATTTGGAAGATATATTTATGTAAAATTTAAGCATCAATATATATCTTGAGAATGCAATTGGGGAATGCAACTAGATTAAATCCAAAGTGCAAGTAAATTTAAAATATCTATAAGTGGCTAATATGCTGCGAAATGCTGCAAAACATTATGCATGTTATGACGAAAATGCTGACATGGGTCCTGACCAGTGTTTTGACGATTTTTTGGACACAGCGTCTGATATAAACTTTGATGTTTTTATTGACGAAAGTTCTGACGAGTTTTTTGACGGTTAATCGTCAGAACAAATGATGAAGCCCATTTTTCTTACGGTTTTTATGACGATGGATCATCAGAACATATTCGTCAGGTAATTCGTCAGCCAATAGGGTCTGGTCAGTTGTCTATTTTGTGAAGACAATCTGATGATTTTTCTGACATCTAACCCTTATTCTCTTGTAGTGTCATCCGTCATTGGGTCTTCTGACGGGATCATGCTTCGAATTCTGCCATAGGCTTCGATGTCCGTGACTGTACTGCCCATGTATGTCCCTGCATCTCGAATGTCAACTAGGAAGTCTCGTGCTTCTCTATCAATGAAGCTATCTAGGTCCTCCTGCTGCTGAAGAAGTTGTAGGAGTTCGTTGACACGGTATCCCTGTCACGATGCAGATTTTGGATATCATTAACAATAAAGTACTCCTGACCCTCCACGATGATTGGGGCCAGGCTGGTGATGCCGAGGTCCAAAGGTGTGCTATTCGGAGAGCTTGGAGGTCCCGGTGAAAGCCTGTATATCCTCCTCCGACTCTCGTTGGTCTTCCTCTGGGTCGTCTTTGATATCTTCTTTGTCCTCATCTACTTCTTCCTTTTCCTTTGAGTTCATTAGCTAGCCATATTGCAAAAGGAGGCGTTGTTTTGTCATAGAATCGAGGGGCTTGACGTTCATGGGATGGAATAAAGGTTCTGTTAACACTGTTTGCGCCTTATATAATAAAGGTTTAATGCAAGGGCTACGATGTAGGAGAAGTATCTCCTCCTCTTGAAGTTTGTGGTCATGTAATCTAGCATGCGGCTTGACTTATTGCTTAGCTTGTTCTTTATTTTGGGTACATGATTGAACGCTTCTTCAAGGGTGAGTTTGGTACAAAGCACCCTATGCAAGGGGGAACTTCTTGTAAGTGAGGTCCTATTTTGGTCTGGAGTCCTTGCAAGATATGCTGGCAAAAAGGGATTTGCTGCTAGAGTAGCTGATAAATCAAACTCCTTCTGGAAGACATTGCAGGCTAAATTGACATCTACTTGAGCAACATGAGGCGAGGCGCTATACCAAGTGATGAAAAATCTGGTGGCCATGCTGAAGCTAAAGTCGGGGATGTCTAATAGATTTAGAAGTGACTTAGGGAGTTGAAAAATCGCCTCAAAATAGGAGCAAGTGATGAAATGTAAATGAGGGGGTTGTGCTTCTCTTTATAGAAAACCCCTAATTTTAAAGTTTTAGGTTTAGGGCAACTTTGGTCCATTGTGGGTGTTGTTAGGCATTGTTGATTTTGTTTGAGGTTATAAGCGTGTAGAGGACTGTCTAAAGGTCCAAATGCAACAATTTTCATGTGGTTTGGAGCTCGTATGGTCGAGTTGTTGGGTTCTGAAGTTCGATACTCTCGGTGTGCGCCAGAGAGCAATTAGGCTAATTCTAATGTAGCTGTCACGCACTCCTGGAGTCTGGACCTTGTTTTGGGTTGTATACTTGGTCAACTGCTGATATGATGGCATAATCCTGCTCTACTCAAGTAGTGGAGCTCAAAACTGGTCTTACTTTGTAGTTTGGGTACATGGAACTAGGTCAACTAAGTTGAGTATTTTCGGTGTGCGCCAGAGAGGCACTAGAAAAATTCTAATAGTGTCCTCGCGCACTCAGAAAGTACTGGGCATCTTTTTGGCCTACTTTTAACTGTATTTAGTGAAATAAGTTATGCCTAAGTGAAAATAAACATGTTTACAGATATTATAACACAACTTTAACTTGTATTACCAAAATCCTTGATTACATTAAAGGAGTATTTCTCTATCTTTCCTTCCTCTTGATAAAAATCGACATAGAAAGATCCTTGGGCATGACTATGATTCTCTTTGCGTGCAAGGCGCAGGCTAGAGAGTCTTCAATATGTTGTATTACCTCCATGTTCGCCGCTTCTTGGATTGCCAGCAGCATATTATTGGTAACTCTCAAGCCTTGCTTGAATTCTTTCATTATTTCCTTCACCAGTCGCGCGAAGGGTGCTCAAGGTATAAAAAACGCATAGCTCTTCTGCAAATGCCGGATCTCCTTCACGGCTCTTGAGAAGATTGAGTCTCTCCTGCGGTATCGGCTTCTTCGACAGTGATGGCTTGTCTGGTAGCGGCTTCAGAGCAGTATGCCCCTTGGTAGGCTTGCCTCCCTTGATGTAACGAACCTTATGAGCATCGTAGTACTTCTTGTAGGCGTTGTACATGCTCATGTATGCCTTGTACTCTGCTAGTTCCTTCATGTATTTCCTGTCTCGCCACAAGACGTAAGATTCTCATGCAGTCTTCAAGGGTTTCTTGCTTTTATCCGGAATTGGCTTCCACTCGGGGAAAGATGGGACTCCCGACTCTTGCGCAGTAGCCTGTACTTCTTCCAGGTGCTCGGGCTCTTCGTCTGACATATCGGTTTCATCCTCGTCCCTTGTGTGCTTGCCCGAAGATCCTTCTTCTCTGTGGTTGCACCTGGATAGCCGAAGGGCGTTTTCCATGTCAGAGTCGGTATCGGATCCTGAAGGGATGGGCTCCTTGTCAGGTTCACGGTCTGTGATGAAGATACCTACAATCCTTTTCTTGATTGGTGTGGTCTTTGTCTTCCTGGGGCTTTGGTGCTCCTCCTCCTGCTCATTCCCCCCTGTGGCCTTGCCTTTCCCTTTTGGATCTTCCCTGTTTTTTGTCCTTTCTGTGTACTTCTCTTCTTTCTCTCCTCCCTTTGCTTCTGCTTTTCTTCTTTCTCTGCTTTGTTCTCTGCGTGCGCCAGATTCCTTCGTTTTACGTACTTCTCTTCTTTCTCTCCTCCCACTGCTTCTGCTTTTCTTCTTTCTCTGCTTTCTTCTCTGCGCCTGCGACATTCTTCAGATGCTTGGCCTTATTCTCCAGTTTGGTGGTGTTTTTTTTTTCTTTGAAGCGTTTGAGCTTCTGTTGGCAGGCGAGAACCTAGGTGCTTGCCCTTTCGAAACGAGTCGTCTTCTTCAACGTTTGTTTAGTGCGGGCCATATCTTGAATCTCTGGGATCCGAGTTCGGACGCCTCAAAAGCGTCTCAGGGGCCGAGCGCAAAGAAAAACGAAAGTGAAACCCTAATTTTGGGAGGTCGAAGTCCATATTTATAGGGTTTGGGGATTCTAGGGTTTGGCATGGGAAAATGGTGTTATCTAACTATTAAAATAATTAGTGTTTGGTAGCTCCAAACACTTTAGTTCTTTAGGCCATTTTTAGTTTTACTCTGGTTGTGCGCCAAAGAGGCATTAGGATTATCCTAATGGTGTTCTCGCGCGCATGGAGAGTATTGGCCAACTTTGGTGCCGTTTTACTATATATATTTACCTGTTAGCAATTATAAAGCAATATTCTAGCTTAAAACTTAATTCTATTAGGATCTAAAGGAACAAGCCTGAATCAATCCATATTTAAGAACTCTAAAAGTTCCCATTACATAAAAACCATAGAATCACCTATATAATTCCCCCACCCAACATTGTCATAGATTCTACCACATAAAAATACATTCTCCTCAAACTAACGTGGAACAAACCTGAATCAAGCCCTATATAAGAACTATTAAAGTTCATTGGGACCTTCTTAAGATCCATTACATAAAAACCATAAGATTACCTATAACTCCCCCACCCGGCGTTGTCATATATTTTATACTACATATAAAAATATCTTCTCTCCAAACTAACATATACCATACGATCTCAGACTAACAAGCAAGATCGGAATCAATCTGGCCTCCTTACACCATAGGATATATTGAAATCAATCTGAACCTTAAGATCGCTTATGTATAAGGGAAAATTAAAAAATACCCCTATGATTTGGCGAATTTCACCAGATACCCTTACTTTTAAATTTTCTTTTGAAATGCCCTTTGTCAAAATATATTTCTCTAAGTTTCACCAAATTCCTTCCAATTATTCATATTTTTTGGAATTCAATTCTTCAACAGATACTGATGGCACCTTTTTGGTCAAGCGCCTATTTATATTCATGGATCCTCGACGAAAAGCACCAAACTGTTTTCTTTTTTTTTCCATTTGTATTGCTCTCATCTATCGATTTTTGCTCTCAACAATGTGCATTGGTTTGCTCTCATCAATATAGTCCACCACCTTGCTCTCAAGGATCTGATCTCACCAAGTTGTAATCTCTTGTGGTCAGGCAAAATCAACAAAGTATCTCAATTGCTTACTTCTTCACGGACATTTGAATTATTATGTTAAATTTCAAGGGTAATTTGGGAGATTTAAAGCATTTTGAAATTTAAAAAAATATCACGTAATTCACTTTAGGCTGGAATTACTGGCATTTTGCTTATCTTTTCAAAGCCATAATTCCAGCTCCACTAGTACATAATTTCAGCTCCACTATTACAAAATTTTAACACAGCAGAATTTCATACAAAGTTTTCAGCTCCACTAATACAAAATTTTAACACAGCCATATTTTTTAGCACAGCAGAATTTCATACAAAGTTTTCTCCACTAGAAATTTCATGGCGTTTTACAACACAACTTTACCAAAGTTTTACAGCAGAGTTTTACAGCAAAGTTCATATAAAGTTCCACTATTGACAAAATTATAAAACTTTTTGCAAATATCATATCAGATAATCAGAGAACTCTTTTGTTGTTCAACGCACATATCACGCTGGCTAACTGATTCACATCTACGCCGCTGAGATTAAACGTGCAGTTGTTAAAGGTACCATGAGTGTTGATGACAGGCCCTGAGAATTTCCCTAATGCCTTTGCATTTTCAGGATACACCTTGCACCTTGCTGAGTTCGTCATAAAATCCATCGTCAAATTTCTTGATTATTTGGCCAGCCATTGTGATCTGACCTACACCATCAGAAACCTTGCCACAAATCTGACCTGCACCACTATTAGAAACCTCACAAACAATTTGACCTACAAAAGACTCCTTGGATAGCTTCAACCATATCTGCTGTAACCATGTCTAACAACAAGAAAACATCATATGAAATGAATCTATGCAAAGGAACCTATGGAAATAATTTTTACCTTGCTGTTAATTTGCTGCAAATATTTATCAGCTAGCTGTAAATCCATCACAGAAAGTTTAAATTAGTACGTAAAATAAATGCTAATAGCATTTTACAAAAGAATCACATGATTTTCATGCAAGTATATTACAAGTCCATTTTGTATTTGGATTTTCAAAATTTAAGTGCTAGCTTAACCATGATAGCCTAAGGAGAATGAATTTCGTAAGACTTTTGCTGCTCAATGCCTAGGGGTAATTTTGTGTTAGATCACCCCTTCCCTTTTGAAAATCTTGCTACAGCACCTTAATCGTTGAAGATGTGGCAGATGTATAGCATTAGTCTCTTTATAACTTTAAAATAATAATTCGTTGTAAGCATTTGCTTGGTGGAAATCATGGCCAGATTCTATATCCAAGAGCACAATCTCAACAAGGAATTGGTTATGATGAAGGTTCAAGAACCCTTGATTACTGGCCGTAATTTCAAGAAACCAAGAAATTCATAATAAAACTATCTAGGTCACCAGCTAATACAGAGTACGGGTCTGAGACAATCTAAATCACCAGCTAATACAGAGTACGGGTCTGATAAGGCTGCCATGATCGCCATGATCACCATGATCGCTTGTTATCGCTTGTTATGAGAATCAAAACTTGACTATTATACAGGTGAAGCGTATTTAACAGGGTTTCAAGAAGGGTTTCAAGAAGCTGGACGTGATCATTCAAGCCGAACAGAGGACCGTGGTTTGCATGGACGTGATCATTCAAGCCGAACAGAGGACCGTGGTTTGCATCTTTACATACCTGCGCAAGGAAAAACACATCTGCTAGTCGCCAAACAAGCTAATTGCCGCCGAAAATGCTAGTCCACAAACAAGGTAGTAAGCAAACACGTCTTCCAGTCGCCAAATAAAGCCTCCTAATCGCCAAAGACCTCTGTTAGTCGTCAAGAAAGTTTTACAGAAAACTATACAAGAATTTACATGTTTATATACCTGCACAAGGAAGAACATGCACAAACTAGTCGTCAAACACCTCTGCCAGTTGCTAAAAACCTCTGCTAGTCGCCAAATGCCTCTGCTAGTCCGTAAAAAACCCTTCAAGAAAAATCGTGATCCGTCTTCAAGAAAAGGTACCAGCGCCTCGCTGGAACCACTACAAATTGTTAGCGCCACATTGCAAATGAGGATCGGCTCGCCGGAGTAGCCATCGACGCGCACAAGGAAAAAGGAAAGCAGAGGATTGTGGAATTTTTTTTTTTTTCGTAATTCCAGCCTAAAGTGAATTACGCACTGGAATTTTCACCCCTCAGAAAATTCCCTCGGGAATATTCCCTCGGCAGCTCCGCCAGCCTCGGCGGCTCCGCCGCCTCGTCTAGCTGCGTCGCCTCAGGAAATTCCCTCGAGGAATTTCCTCGGGGTGAAAATTCCCTAGTACATTAAGAATCTCAAGGGCGTAAATCTTACAGGCTATACAAAAACTTTGAATGTTGACAAAAGGCATTTGAGGAAATTATCAAAACTCAAGGCTATTGGTTGAGTTTGTCAAAACGTAAGGGTATTTTGTCTAAAGGCCCTTGCACTCCAAATTAACTCACTGTAAAACTGTAAAACGTAAAATCTTGAATAACGCTTTGTATAAACGCCATTGTGCACAGTAAGATATCCAAGTTAACAAGGGCTGTAGAGTCTCGAATCAACGCTTCGGATCATATCCCAAATGTCAAGAAACACACTTTGAACCTTATAATCCTCTACGCTTCTGAATTCAGAATACATGTTCCGTTATGACACAAACGAGGATGAGAATATTTATTCAACTTCAAGATGTAAAACATGATACAATTAGGCACATGGTTCATGTTTCAAATTTATTTGGCAGGAGGTTGAAGAAAGCCAGAAAGATTGAAGCAGGCTTGAGGATATAAATCAATAAGACTCCTTATGACAAAAGCACCACTTCAAACGCAAGCACCTTTGAGGTGAGCAACATTTGATACAAAGTAACTTCATGGTTACAAGGCAATCAAGATAATTCTAGATCAAATGAAAATAAGGGCACTGATCAACGCTGTGAATATATGAAAAGCAGCAACAAATCGTCCCTAACAGGCTTATTCGGGCCAAAAAATTAGCATTTGTATTGACATATATATGGTAGATGGGCACCCTGTTGTAAAGCCATCTCATAATTGTGAATAGTTTCTTCTCCCCCCCCCATCACCCAGGTTGAAGGATATGAAGTGGAAACCCATCTAAGTTTTCCAATCAGCAAATTCCGTAGCTCCTCTCAAATGCCAAATCCAAAGAACTGACTTTGATGCAAGCATTGCACCTGATCTCGACATTTAAATTTGAATCTTATCAAAGAACACGAGTGATCTTGTGTTTGAGAAGTCCAGGTTGACAATGAGGGCTCACGGCATCAAGCAAAAGGGATCACAATAGCGCAACCACTCTTTGGCTTACAATCTGCAGCCTCAAATTTAATTTTCTGGAGGAAACAGAAACAGAATTATTCCTTCCAGGCCATGGCCAACATGCCAGTCAGCTACTTCACTTTATTTATTGCATTAAGATTGGCCTATTGGTGAAAAGAGCATGCTATGGTACAATCAATTCTCCCAGTGGATACCAGTAAGGCAAACCAGAAATCAGGACTGGCAGAAGAAAGACAAGCTTTATAGAATTCCATTGAGCACACGCTGATAGTAGTCATATTGACGGGTTCTCCAAGCATCCAAGCTGCTGCTAATAAGAGACAAGACCAATGATACACATTGCTGCCCATGAAGAAAAGCAAGTCTTTGTCAAATGAACCATTTAGCTTTAAAAAAGCGTAGTAAAAGGTGAATAGCCAGACAATAAGTACCTCCTCCGTCAAACCAAGATGGAAACGCTTTCTAAGATTTTGAATTGCCCTTGGCCCACCTTTGAAACATGGGCATCCAGACTCCTGCAGAACATTTCATTAAAAATATTGAGACTTTCATCTAGCCTTTCATATGCTATTCCAAATCAATGATACGCCAGAGCGAGAGAGAGACCTGCATCATCTCAACAAGTAAAATAATCCGTTCTGCATGCTTCCTGCATGTCAAAAATCCTTGAATACATAATACCTGTCAAATTTATTAACCACTTATTAATGTGTAATTCCAACTCTTAACAAAAAAATAGAGGACTTCTTGCCTTAAAATAATCAAAAAACTCGCTTGCTATCCCCTCAGCATCTGAGTCCATGACCTGTAATAGAAGCAAATAAAACAGATATTCCCTGAAAAAAACTTAAATATGTTCTCTGAAGATAGTGCTCAGGCACCTCAAGTAGTTCACGGGTGAGCTTAAATGGAGCACTTTCAAAGTTGACTCCACCTGGAGAATTTGATAGCATAAAGCCAAAATCAATATGTATGATGTGGCCATCTTCATCAATAAGCAGGTTTGCATTATGGCGATCCTTCACCTGGACATCACACAGCATTTTCAAATAATGAATTAAAGAATCATCTTGCAACACGCCGGCTTGTATTTTATTTAACTCCCCTTCTTTTTATATTGCAGACTATAATTATATGTTGCAATAAATACAATTAGCAGCCTTCTCTCCACTACATGGCCAACAGTACTACCTGGAGAATATAGCAAAGGATGGAGTATCCAGCCATGCTCTCAACAAAATTTCTCTGCTCGTGAAACAATGTCAGAACCCCAAACATATAAAGCAATCAAAATAAATATGGCACTTATCCGCTACCTGGGCAAGCTTGAAAGCAGGCGAGTTCTCGTCATATTTGTTGCAGAAAAATTCTCTTAGACTACTTAATCTGGAATTTCTGCTCTTTATTGCATGTATTGAAGCCTGTAGGATGAATTACATTCAGGTGATTGTAGATGTGATCATTTCGAAGATAATACAGTATTTACATGTCCTCTTCTACTTAACTGATCCCCAGATAGGCAAATAAGCTACACTACAGCAAAAACGCAATGTTTGACATAATAATCGGAAAATGGAGTGAACTTATCCTGATAAATTATGCATGCACATAATTGTTACGACTGTCATGCCTTCATTTGATAATCAGTAATTGATTCCAATCCAAATGTTAATGCATTACCAATCTCATTCTTCTGACCAATGAATCCACGTCATACATAAGGTGACTTACTGTGTCAGGGATAGTCTCAATTAACGCGGCATGTGACGAGGTCACAATAACTTCATATGGACGCAACCATAGGGGCAAGCCAGCCTCTTGAAAAATATCTGGAACAAACATCAGATCTCAGAACCAGAACAAAATAGTTATCCTCATTCATTGCTTCTCCGAACTTACAGACAAAAAAAAATGTTCTCTTACTCCTCCATGGTGATGTGAAAAAGAATCATACTCTTAACATCCATTTTTTTCCAAAGTTCACAAGGAAAAGTAGCAAGAAACAGATCTCTGTTAAACTAACCATAGAAATGAGATACAAGCTGCACCGCTAGATGTTCTTGCCTGCAGTCATCTCCGCTCTTCACAATTACCTGCGCAAATTAGCTAACATTAGTTAAAATTTCAAAGATAAACTCAACCCTTTCTTGATAAGGATGCTTACAGAGCACAAATCCCAACCAGGCATAGCACCAAATGAAGACAACTTCCTTATCCGTTCTCTTTTATGCTCCCAAAGCTCTCCCGCAAGTGCATCAGTAGCTTTCACATCAAAGTCTATATGGTCCTGGGGAAGTACCCAGGCAATGTTTAAATACATCGCTGATTTGTGCATATATGTGCCACTAGCTTGCTTAAAGACATGTCTCAACCTAGTTACCTGTGTTCCTGGATGTCCCTTCTTTACAGGAAGGCCAGGTGGCGCTTCACCTTTTGCAGCAGCTTCCTGCAGACATCATATATTCAAATCCCAAGTACAATGCCACATGGACTATAATACATTTTCATTGAGAAATCACTGGCTAGTACATGACAACAAAATGCTGAAAAATCATTCTCTTTTTCACTATTTAAAACTGTAAGGTGCAGAACAATGAACTAGAGCAGAAATTTCAAAGGTGCAATGACTATCAGACAGTTACAACTTAGAGAGAAAATTAAGATCCGCATACCCTAACTTGGGCCATAGCAATTGTACTTGGTACTCGCCGATGATCTCTTCGTTTGATAGGAACATCATCTTCAACATCTTCCATGTTCATTCCAGGTATAGCCCGTAACTTCACTGTGACCCAATCACCATACTCGCCCGCAGTCTGATGAATTGCCTCACTCTGCCCTGGCCCATTTAAGTGGCATTGGTCCCCATCAGAAAGTATTTCCTGACAATCTTTTACTTTGTCCAAGATCGTGCAGCCATTTGAACCAATCAATAAAGAACCATCTAAAAATTCTTGACTCTGCATAGATGAACTTTTCAAGGGTCTAGCACAAATGGAAAGATTGACATCCACGACTTTCATCTTTGTTTCCCAGTGATGTGCCATGGCTTGATCTATAGCCCGGGATGCACTTCGAAGAAAATGTCCAGAGTCAGGTGGATACGCCCATGGCGGAGGCCGTTGCAACTGTGCATCACTATTTGCCAATGGGATTCCCCCCTGTGATACCTTATTTATGATGAAGTCCTTCTGATCTTTAGTAGGACTGCACATTATATTAAAAAATTTCTAAGCCCAGGTTTGCCAATGACTATCTATTATGCATGGAGTAAACTAGCAAATCGCAAATGACCATATACATGTTAGAATAAAAATTCTGATCAATCTAGTGAAACAATGCATACATTTGGTCGTCACACTTCAGAACTTCAAAACAGACAAGAAAAGGAGCCTTCTCTCTAGAATTCATCAAAACAGCCTCATCCTCTGGAATGTGAATTATTCGATACAGGCCTTTCCCCATAGGAAAACAGACACCTGTTGCAAAAAATTTAAGAAAGTTGCAACAACTTGATTATTAAAAGCACGGTATATCATACCTTAAGAAGAAGTATTTTAATATACCTTTGTCGCTTTCCGCCAGATGGCTATTAAGCTCCGCAAGGGACTGCAAAAATGAAACCATCTATTAAAACTATGAAAAAACAAATACACCTTTTCCTATGTGCTGGCAAGATTGGAAGACCAATTATAGTATATCCTGACCATAACATCAAGTTCACCAACTAGACAGGTTAGTCATTGAAAAGTAACCCGATAAATATTTTATTAAACAAGCAGAACTCAAGTTAACATCAGCATTAACCAGCAAGAAAATGCACTTAAGAACTGAACGAATCCGTTACTCATAAAACCTAAAAAGCAGTAGCAGCATCCATGTATAAAGCATTCTGGGTCTGTCAATTGCCTGTCACAAAGGATATCTTCAGACATGAACTAAAAAATGGTGCAGGTTGTAGATGAATGTGTAGCTGAACACAAGTCCCTTTTAACAAGTGCAACCACTACAAAAATTTGATGCACCAATAGAAACTACTCCAGCATTTCCAGTTAAGAAAATACCTCATAAAGTGCCTTCCGCCTGTGTTCCAAAGGGAAGACATCGACCAAACCAGATGCAATATCACATAACGATTTCACAAAATCCAACGTGGCATGATAGGTTCCTTTTCTGATTTGAAATGAAGAATACTTCGGTAAAGGGGGTTTTGAGGATGCCGTCTCAGTCTTCTGTTTAGGAGACCCCGGTCGTTTCTAAAGCAAAGAGTAAAGCATTAGAGATATATAATAAATACAACCACCTGCAAACATAAGGCAAACATTACATTTGAAGGCTTGCTGCCTGTTAAAGACCATTCTGAGGCATTAAAAATCTTATGAACGGCCAAATTTGAAGAAGTCTTTCCTGATGTAGCTGTGTCCTTGTAGTTTGCATTCTCAACTACATCTTCAAAAATTATTTTTGTAGAATGCATATCATCAGCATTCTGGTGGCATACTGAGGAGAAGTCTAATGTTTGAGAAGCAATAAACTCAGAAGAAACATCAGAGAAACCATTCTTCGCCCTTGAATTTGTGCTTTTTGCCAGCAGATGATTGTCTACAAGCTCTGCCTCGTGTTCCTCTCCATGTACACTCATAGAAGCCAAGTCCTCGGCTAACCCGGCCTCCTCAATACGTTCTTTGAAAAGCCTCTTTAGGAAGCTTGAAGGACTTGAACGATCTTCCTTTCGGCCGTTCAGCTTCCCATCTTCTAAAGGACGATCGCGGAAAAGCCTCTTGAAAAAACCTTCTGTCCCAGGGCTATTTTCTGGAGTTCCAACTGCAGTGTTTTCTGTAAGTGTTGCAATATTTTTATCATCTTCTTCTGGGTGAACCTTATAAAACTTACGAAAAAGAAAGAATTCTGGACCTTCCTCCTCTTCAATAACTTTGTCTTCATCATCAACTTTTTCTCGATCATCATGTTTATCACGAAACAATTTTCTAAAAAAACTCTCCTTTTCTTCATCATCTGATGTATCCGTTCGTTCGCGAAAGATCCTACGAAAGAAACTTTCTATGCTTGTCAAGTCCTCATTCCGAACAGCTTTTTCATCATCATCCTTCTCACGAAAAATTCTACGGAAAAAGCTTTCCTGCTCTGCCTCTTTTGATTGATCCGTTTCTTCATCCTCCTTTTCACGAAATTTTTTAAAAAAGGCATCCCGAACTTTGGGTCCCGGCATTAATCTTTTCAATACCTTTAGGGATGAATCCGAATCATCAGGAGGAACTTTAGATTTTACTACCTCCCCTGTGACATCATCGGTTATGATGGCAGAGGAGCCTTGTGAATTTGACTTCTGAATGGGAATCGAAGATGCCAGTGGTAGAATTCTTCTTGATGAAAGAATCTTGAACATGCGGCTCTTGGGACTTGCTGTGTTTGGTCTAACCAGAGGTGGCCAAGTCCCTGTGACAGCAGCTCTCTGACACCTCTCTTGCAGCCTAATAATTTCTTCACAGTCATCTGAGTCCTCCGCTTCGGCTAACAGGAACCAATGCACTTTGATTGCAATTCTCAATGACTTTGAACACATATCCACAATGTACTTATCCAAAGAAGGACTAGGTTTAGTAAGCAACATGTATGAAAGCTGAAAAAGGTAGCCCTCAATGCCAGATAGTGGTAAGGAATACATCCTGTTGCACAAATAATCCCTGACACCTGAATGTTCATGCTTGTACAAGTAGCTCACAGCAATCCATTCACAAAAAAAAGACGAATCAAAGAATCTAATAAGCCAACCACTGTCCCCTGAAGGGCTTGGGCTCTTAACAATCTCTTTTGGCATACCATCAGTTTCTGAGGCCCCATTTGAACTATAACCCAAGATGCGGACCATTGCCATATTCAACCAGTTCTTCTATCTGTCTTATCTAACTGCTATTTGACTCTGCCATCCATAAAGCTTGTTCATTGTTCTCCTCGAATACCAACTGTAACCCAACAAATTCCCACCTGGTGATTGGGCCACTCGTATCCCGTTACCACAGAAATGAAGTCACAAAGTCCACTGACCCTTTTAAGGTTCTGACCCATAGCAGGAACCAGTATAACTAAATTAAGCTGGAGCGCATCCTGGCATAAACTAATTTTTGCTCCTAGTTAAAAAGCTGTTGCTATGTCAACATCCAAATTCATCGATTCACGCTGACCTAAATTGAAACAGCTAATGGAGCTCTTTGGGATTAACGTGGATGCTTCTCCCTGAGGAAGAAACATCGCATTTGAACAATTAACAATGTTCAAACTTGACAACCATGAGAAAAAGGGAGCTCTGACTCTTGCTAACATTAACAAGCCCCGCAGACCAAATTGTAAACCATTCCACCAGATAAAATATCCTAAGCTGCCATTACCATTCCAGTCCAAGTAATCTAACCCGTGATGGCCTCCAAATTCAGCTCTTGCACGCTAAAACCGTTTGCAAGCGCTACCGGAGGTCGAGACCCGTCCGAGACATAAGAAAACCCGTTTGAAAGTCCTGGGAGGAACAGATCTCCAAAGCAAACGCGCGAAGGGGGAAGATCTGAGCCTAGGATGAAATTGGGGGAGAGTCGGATTCGGCAGAGGGAAAAGCGAAGACACGCAAACACGACACATTGGCGCACATGGAAACAAACACGGCGCGACCAGCGGCCACATAAGGCCCAGCGTGTCTGCCTTGCCACTCCCAACATTTGAAATTTGCTACTAGCCTTGCCCCCCATGGGTGCTTTCCCATGGGCAGAAAACCTAAGGTTTCTCAAGATCAGGTCAATGTATCCAACGTTCCCATGAGCGACTCACATAAGCGGGTCAGGCTTAGAATAGAATAGAATAGAATTTTTATCGTCCACGGAGGCCAATTGACCTATGGGACCTATACAAACAGCAAGCGTAGTACCTGAGTGGCAAAGTAATCCGAACGCAACACTTTTAATTTGGTCCGAGGTCTGACCTCATCCAGGTCTGTCCGTCCATGGGAAAGCACCCTAACCTCAACTTAAAGGTCTACTTGTTAAATGGGGTGAATGAAGACCCTGATGGCAGCTTCTAATCTGCAAGGCTTTGTCAGCTGCAACGGCGGATGATAGATATATGTGAGTACTAAAGATAGCATTCCATTTCTTACATCTAGGGGAGGGTCGCCACGTGCTGCACATGTTCCATTAGCGCACGTGGGAACTCTATTTAGGGTGCTCTTAGGGTTCCAGTTAGGACTCCGATTAGCTTCCGGTAGGCTGCAGAGATGAAGGCGGAGACTCCTCTAACAACCAACCAATATTGATCTGCATTTAGATCTTTCTATTTCGCTTCCACTTGCACGCTGATGTTGATTGATGTTGGATTACTTCATGCTCTTTCAGCAAATGGCAACAAAAGATTCTTTCTTTTCCTCCTTCTTGCTGATTATTCGTATTTCTGTTGTTGTTATAATGCTATTAAAATATAGTATATTCTTCTATTTTTGGTCTAGAAGCTGTAAAGCAAAAACGTGAAAATGGATCTCTTAAATGTCGTCTAGCTCCAGGCTTATCTTGTTGTTAGAAAAAAAAAAGGCAACCATCTTATATCGATGTTTCCAAGCTTATAGAATAATATTTCCTCCGATGTTATTCTAAGCCTTTCATCAAAGAGCTTTCTGTATATGGTGGTATTCTTAAATTTTCATCATTAGTACCACACTGTCATGCACCTAACCGAAATACACGGAACCGAAGTACACGAAAACAGAAATACAGAAGTGTACGCCAGGATCTGGCAAGAATTTTATTATACAATGATCAAGAGTACAATG
>JAANSK020300713.1:0-10034 GCA_011763485.2 Isoetes engelmannii
GGGTTTTTTTAAAAGGAATCTTTTTGTGTACGCAATCGCACTACAGGTCATTAGTGCGATTGCTCCGTCACCTTGTTTGTATACACAACATCCGCAATGTTAGCTCCTGAGGGTAAGATGCAGGCCTTGGACAAGATTGTTCGAAACTTTGTGTGGGGTGGGGATGATGAAGGAGCGGTTGTCAAGGTGGTCTGGTGGAAGTGTCTTCGCCTCCGGGAGGATGGGGGGTTGGCCATTCTAGATCTAGCGTTGCATAGCAAGGTGCTGGTCTCCAAGTTTGTTTGGAGCATTCTGCAGGAAGGGGTGTCTTCTCCTGGTGCGGCATTGTTTTTGCAGTCTCTTCGCCATTGTGTGGCATTTGGGAAGCCGTCTGTTCCTGTAGAGTTGCCTTGGGCGTTGTTGTATGGTCTCAGGCCTTTCCCCCACGCATCCCCTTTTCTCACCAGGGTGTTGCGGGCTTGGGACCACGTACGTGTGCTTTTTCAGCTGGATTATGCCGATGTTTATCACCACTCCTCTCCCTTTTTGTGGGTTCCTCTGCCCCCTATGCACTTGCCCTTGGCTGCCACTGTGTATGCTCGGACACAGGCCTGTTGGAGGCGGGCTGCCGTGCGTACCTTGGAGGATTGGTATTGGGATGGCCAGCTAGCTTCCTGGGAGTTTTTTCGAGCCCGCTTTCGACTGAGGTGCAGTGACTGGGCTATTTGGGAGCAGGTCGGGGATAGTATTCCGCTACACATACCTCTAGTGCTTCAGGATGATGTGGTGGTGCAGGTTTGGAAGGTTCATCCTGATGTTGTTGCCTCATGTTTTGTGCGGTCCTGCTACTGAGTGCTAGCTATTCATGACACCTTGCCTCCTTCTGGCAAGTGGTCTCTGCAGCTTCCGGGTTCTCGCTGACGCTCGTTTTGGACGTGGACTTGGAGTACGCTTCCCCTACCGAAGGTTAGGGTGCTTTTGTGGCAGGTGGTGCACTGCTGTATTAGGGTGAATGCCCTTATGAGTAGGTTTAAGCCGGGTGTGAGCCCTCTTTGCCCTTGTTGTGGCCTTCATCTTGAGTCTGTAGAGCATTGTCTGGTCTTATGCCCTCACTTGCAGGTTGCCTGGGATTGGGTCAGGGCTTTATTTCATGTCAGATTGTCTAGCCAGCAGTTGTTGCGTCATTTGTATCCTGTTGCTTGGCCCCTGTTGCAGAAGCAAGCCTTGCATTTGTGCATGGCTTGGCTGATGTGGTTAATCTGGAAGCGGCGGCGGTTGTGGATCTTTCAGGGGATTCAACAGCCTACGGACTCTCTTGTTCCCCGACTCAGGTATAAATTATTTCAGAGATTTCTTGTGTTCCCGAAATCAACGACGCGAAAGTTTTGCATTTGGTCGGACTTCTTGGGTATTGTGGATGGTAGTGGGTGGTTTGTACAGCATTAAAGTTGCAGTTCTTTGTGAGCTTGTTGTGGAGTGTTGAGGTATCCTGTCTCTTTGGGGCAGTTCTCCTTCCTCCTCACTCGATTTGTAACATTATCATTCTTTTAATATATTGGTGATTCAGTTCTTCAAAAAAAAAAAGAAAAGGGGGGGTCCAGGGTGTATTTGGTGGGCCCATAATGCATCACATAATAAAAACCCCTATTCATGACTTTAGTATTCAAAAAAATAAAGTAGCCATGTGAATCATTTGCGTGAATGTTGAAATTCCCCCCCATTTTCGATATTGCCAAAAGCTCTTGCTATCCATTCCATATTCTAAGTATCTTGCCATTCATCTGTGGTGCTCTCGACCAGGCGCTTTGCTTCCACAAGGTAGATGATGTTTTTAATATTATCATCTATGCCGCTCTCCACCAAGCGCTTTGCTTCCACAAGGTAGATGTTGTTTTTCATATTAGCATGTATGATGCGCTAATGTAATGCTATGCTACCTTGCCTAGTGTAGTGGTATTCTCATTTTGCTAGTGCAATTCTTAATACCCATGCTTCTATTGGCTGAGTATTGCAACATGTGCATCACTGCAGGGCTCAGCATGCTGCATGACAGACCAAATGTACCAAGCGCACGAACTGGTGGCTTAAATAGGGCATGCGTCCATGTTGTAAGCATACAACACCTAATATGGAGACAACGTGTAATTGTTTTTTCTTTGGTTTACATTTTGGGCATTGTCCAACTTGAGGACCTAACTTTTTCTGTTTTTCGTTGTTCAGCCTGCAAATTGGGCGGATGCCCAATTTGCAGGCAAAAAAAAAAAGGGAAAAAAAAAACTTGTGCCTGCAAATTGGGTGGCCGCCCAATGTGTAGGACCTACCCTTTTTTTTAGGGGGGAGGGGGGCGGGGGGCTACAAATTGGGAATTTGTATGATTTTTTTTCCTCCTTTGGTAGGCATGCTTTATCACAGTTTTGCAGATGGCGAATGTCTGATTTCCAGAGGGTTTCTTGGGGGGACAATCCACAACTACTTCGGGAAGGCCTAAACGACTTAGTCGATGTTGGTCATGAAAAGGTTTTTGCAGTCAGGGTGCATACACTCCAGGAGAGGCTAAGGGCTCATTTATCCTCTAGAACTAACATGATGTGCATGAGATAGATGATGAGCTAGCACCCTCGAGCATATCTTTCTATATCTTTCATTATCTTCAATGAACATGTCTCTTACTTGGATAGAAGATGCTATTGCATAGCCCTTTGTTTGTTTAGCATGCCCAGGTCACTTGGCGGACCCAGTTCTATGAAGGACAAAAGGGCATGTTTATTCTAGCACGACCGGATGATGTCGTTCCCTACCTGGATAGGGTACTCTATTGAGGAGCCGCAGATAGATGATACGAAGGAGAACTTTCGAGACCATCCAAAATGACTTGGTGGGGACCAGCCCCGATCAGAAACCAAGTATACCCTTCCAGTTATGTGAATTATTGGAAGAAGAGACCGGATCGACATAGAGTCCATCGACTTTGCCTGGGCTCCATCCAACAAGAAGATCATCATCAAGATTTCGTAGCCTGTAGCTGAGACTTATGCAGCTCTAGCCAATGAGCGCAATTGATTGTATAACATGATCAATAAAAGTCATTTTTGTCTTGCATCTGCATCAATTTCTAAAAAGGTCCACAAGTTCAAGTTTTTTACATAATTAACAAAACAGTGCTTGATGCCCTGCCCTGCATAGGACATACATGAATGACACAAGGCGTCAGCCCATGCTAACCTTTGTTGCATCTAAATATTGTATGCAATTACTATAGCCTATCCATTAGTTCCCAGTTCTGGTTCTCCAATTCATATAGCACCATGCTTGCCAAATGGCTTCGTGGCAACTTCATACCAACTTGGTGAGAGTTTTTTCAGAAATGTATAGATGGTCATTTATTGTGCCCAGTTATAAGCCAAGTCAGTCGTGTGCTACATAATGGTGAAGTTTGTCTGTAGTAATGATGGGAAATTAGCTGCTATCTACCAAATGCACATATAAATTTTGAGCCCATATATTATTGAATTTGAAGTGCATGGACTAGCAATACTTGTATAATAAACTATTCATTTGCGCTTTCATTTTCATTTGCTCATTTCCATATTTTTATGCTAATTACAGGTAAATTGTGACATTGTTTATCCAACATTTAAGGCAATAAGAATAGAATAGAATAGAATAGAATAGAATAGAATAGAATATAATAGAGTAGAGTTTTTGTCGTCCACGGAGACCAATTGGCCTATGGGACCCATACAAAGAGAGCACCAAGCGTATCACTGCAATTAGGGTTTGCAGTAATATTATAGCAAACCATTCAATTGCATTTTCATTTCTTTTGTTTGTCTTCTTCTACATGTCACGTTTATTTTCAATCGCACTTGTTGTTTCCTAACATCTACAACACTTTAGAACCCTGAAGGGGCCATTTTTCTTTTTTCTTTTTTTTTTGAAAGACGAAAGCAAAAAGTTTTTTAATCAACTATACACATTACAGAATGTACATGTATCATCTAACTGTGTAAGCACAAGAAGAAGCCACAGGAACAAGAGCCTAAAGCACTAAGTACTTACTCCATAATATGAGACTAATGATAAGAACCAATTTGAAGGTACTAAATCTAGATAAAATCCCTCACCTCTGCGTCAAGGGAGGAGCACTTATAAGCCATCAGTATCTTAGCTTGGGCCACCGCAATAATGCCGCGGGCAGATGAGTAGGTGCCATGAAAAATATGATGTCTGCGCCGCTCCCATATTGACGAGAGGAGCCAACCAGAACCAAGATGGAATGCTCTCTGTCGAACTGGGGGCCGTGCATTGGGGTAGGAGGCCACATTGGCAAATCTAGACCGTTTTTGGAATTCCTCGTATATGAGGTATTCTCCATGTCATATAGCCAAATTAGTTACATACCTTAAGATTTGAAGTATATCTACCTAATGGTTTCATTTTGGTACATGTATTAAACATGCAAATGGGGCTCGACTTCCTAAGGCGGGATTAAATCCTGCCTACGTTGCACTTCGTGTGAATATGCACCCAAACGAAAGGGGGGTTTTGTGGGGAGTCTAATAAAAAAAAATTGAAGGTAATGGTTTGTATTGTCAAAAAACCACAAACCAAATGATCACACATTCCAAAGGTCCCTTATGTCTACAAACATCATGTGATAGAGAAAACACCTCCCAAAGCAACTTGTCTCCTCAAGTCGTCCATGAATCTCATATAAAAGAAATTGACATGTACAAGTTGGGAGAGATGAACACACTTCAATTTGGGACTTTAAGAATGATAGCTTTATGTCCATAGCATTCTCGAGCATCTAGAATAAAAACAATCTGGCTTCACCACACCATCGTATTTGAGAGGGGGGTATATGTATCTTCTTCCATTGTATTTGTTTCACATCAAATACGTCGTAAGCGCTCACATGGTAAGTGCTGTTTGGAAAGTAAAACCGACCATGATTTTCATAGACAAAAGGTGCCTTGGTTTTAATATCATCAATATCAGAATTACTAGTCGCGTGAAAAGAACTCCATGCCATAGCATGAGTATCAAACTTCCACACGTCCAACGTCTTATGTATGCCAAATATCATCAAATGTCCAGTTAACTCGAATATATGGAACCGGGTTATATAGAATTTTTGGGTGCTCCGGTACGGCGTTAGGTTTATGGAGCCACATTGAAATATCTCTTGCTGGACTATATCATATTTCCATAGAAAAAGAGGCCAATAACTATTTCTTTTGCATGCATGAATATACGCATGGGAACCAATGACCACAATAGTAGATAAATAATGGTCACCGACGGGAATTGGAACCTTTCTCCAGCACTTGAAAGTTGGATCATACAAGTAAGCTTCGTCTTCATTATAGGCAACTAGGACGAATGAATTGCTGCCTTCTCTGGCAGAGAAGCAGAAATAATCACACAGATTGTGGTCACTAGAAATCCAAACCCTTCCAAAACAGGAAGGTCGATCCACTTATTCAGCACCGGGTTGCATATGGACAATGCCAGCTCACAGGGTTGCTTATGCCTATTTAGCCAGCACACTAAGCCTCCTGCAGAGGCCAGCAGAGCATACTTCCCGTTCTTGTGGTCTGCACGGATTAACTGCTGTGGGATGAAGAGGTGTCTGGGCAGCAGCTCCCATGAATCACTGGAGTGGTCATAGACTGTCATTTCGTAAGAGTCTTCAGGGAATTGAAGAAGCAAGGAGGAGGTGCATTTGCCTTGGCAAAGCTCCTTGTAAGTTTTACTAGTCAGAATTCGGTTCCACTTGTGGCATACAGATCTCAGAAAGAAGCGATGAAAGAAGGTCAAGCAAGGAAGAATGTTATAGAGAAGAAGATCGGATGGGAGCTTACTCCATACTGCTGGATCCATTTGTGAAAGCGCCTTTTACCACCAGGTGATTTTCTACTGCATTCTAATCCCCTCCTTTATATCTAAGTAAAGGCCATACCTTTAATTTTTGCCTTTATTGTAAATATATCATATATCCTAAAGAAAGCCTTTTATCACATGTCCTAAAGAAAGCCTTTTATCACGTTTTCACATCCTATTTTCTAAAAGGACACAATGTCATTGTTTGTCGAACCTTGACCTTCTTTATGCACATCAAGTTAACATGCTTGGATTTGCCGATTTTGTACTTATTGGTCTTAGCAAGAAGGACACCAAAGCTATTAAGAAGGTGTAATGGATTCACTTTGTTTATGGTCTTCTGCCTGTAGAACTGTGTGCAACAATATGGAACTGTTTGCATGTGAATGTATAGACATTAATAATATATGCTCTGTTGTATACTTTTGCAAGTTGATATTGCTCCACAAAAGCTCTGTTGTGAATGTTTGCAAACCTTGGCTTTGGTGTTTGGGAGAAGGTATCTTTCATTCTCATCCATCCGATTCACAATTGGACGGTCTACCTCTTTTGTCACTCCGCATTAGGAGGCTTGACGCAACATGGTTGACGACCGTTGATCTCAGGCACCGAGCGTTAGTTATCACGTGCATTGGACAGTCAGGGTTGCAATGAATCCAGGTAAGCAACAAATTTATTTGACAGCAGACAAAGGAGGAAATTTAACAAGCTCAATTGCTACAGTGCCACAGCTCAACCAAGGCATGGCCTGCAGCGATCAATCTCTGAGTAAGATTTCAAATAATAGTTTATCTTTAATTGCTTTTCCCATTGCTATCAGCTCAGGTTATGTTTGGCTGATCTGTCGGGGCGCACTGGGTTTTTGGAAGAAGGGGAGGACCTGCTTGTTCTCACATACATTTGATATGTTTTGCTCCTTCTAATAGGACTGCGTATTCAACTAATAATCGTACAAAGGAAGATAGTAAAGATCGAGAAACATTCTTAGAAAAGGTTTTTCTGCTATACCAAAATCGTAGCTGCAAACTTGGCAAACTTTGAAGGCGTCGTTCTCCGTGTATAGACTCTGATTTGTGCAGTTCAAAGTCCAAAAGTGATCAGCCTTAAGTCTATTTTTCAACGAAATTGGAATCATTTGATTCCATTAAGTATAGCTCCAACTTTTTGCAGTTTGAATGCAAACACCTACTTCTGGACAATTTTCTAAACTCATACATATCTAGAAAACTAAGGCCATGTGCATCTGGATCTTCTGGAAGAGACGGACAGGTTCCTTACGATCCCCAATCGAGCATAGGACGAAATCAAGGCATCATTTAATTTCCCACTGCTTAGATGTGCATTTTATATTGTATTCCACGATACATTATCTCTATTTGGCACAATGTCAAGTATATATTCTGCAGATTCTGGATATCCATTCAGGATGTGTGCGGACATCATGGTGTTCATGGTGTTCCATAAACTGGTACTATGCTCAGGCACAACATAAAAAATGGTGCTGCATTTAGCATACAAACTTATCAGGGCTATTCTAAGAACATTATCTAAGTCAAATTGATAACTAATGATGTAATTATAGGCAATGGTGCAAGATGGATGTGTTCCTGATGTTGGAGGAATTTTAACAAGCTCAATTGCGACAGCGGCACAGCTCACCTGCAGCGATCAATCTCTGAGTAAGATTTCAATTAATAGTTTATCTTTAATTGTTTTTCCGATTGCTATCACCTCAGGTTATGTCTGGCTGATCTGTTGGGGCGCAATTGGGTTTTTGGAAGAAGGGGAGGAGCTGCTTGTAGCTACTGGACAGGATAATGTTTTGGCTTGGAGATACCTTCTTCTTGCCTTTGTTAGCAGCACTTGTTTGTTTCTTTAATTCTTGCCTATGGTTAATTGGTCGCTATGGGGAAAAAAATCATCTGCTTCGTGCTTACAGGTGATGTTTCTCTTCTCATATATGTGTTACAACTGCAAGGAAGTTTGCACTGGATCCCATTCCGATTAATATCGCATATTGCTTGCTGCAGGATTGTTGCATATCCTCAATACAGTATTATGGTATTGGATACGCTATATTATTACCCAAATCTGAAAAACCTGTACAGTTCTAAGATTGTACGATTCTAAGGTTATAGGATTTAAAAGACTTTTAAGCTTGTCAGAGTCAGCACAGACTCATCTTGATATTTTTGCAGTGGTTTTGTGTTCACAAAGAATATTATTTATGGCACATGTGTACAAGGTGCTAACAATGTGTATGGTCCAAATGAATTTGTTGAGAACTGCATTTCGAAATTTATCCTCCTTACAATGCAAGGGAAAACGTTGCAAAAAGTGATGATGTCACTAACGTTGTATTCTTATTACAAGGATGTATTCTTATTACAAGGATGTTGTAGAAGCATTTGAGGTAGTCCTTCATAATGGGTTTTGCTTAGTCCCTGGTGTTCTGAGTCAGAACAATCACTTGCAGCTGCAATTTCTACTTCGACGCAGCTCCTGGGGTAAGATAAATCTTGCCTTCATGTCTTTGATCTTCTCAAGAACTTTCTAGAAGTTCGAGCATCAACTTTCAAGAAATAAGTTTTGGAGATTCTGAATTGGATGTCAATCTAGCTTGCAAACGACGGTTTCGTGTTTTCAACATCTTCTTTTGCCGTTGCTTTCTAGGGTTAACTTATAAAGAAAAGATCGTGTGCATTTGCTCTCCTACTTGTGATGTGACAAATCCCAGACAACATTTGTGGCACAACTATTTCTTCAGTTGTACCGAAAATGTTTTGCTCCTTCTAATAGGATTGCCTATGCAACTAATAATCGTACAAAGGAAAATAGTAAAGATCAAGAAACATTCTTAGAAAAGGCTTTTCTGCTATACCAAAATCGTAGCTGCGAACTTGGCAAACTTTGAAGGCGTCATTCTCCATGTATAAGACTTTGATTTGTGCAGTTCAAAGTCCAAAAGTGATCAGCTTTAAGTCTATTTTCCAACGAAATTGGAATTATTTGATTCCTTAAAGTATAACTCAACTTATTGCAGTTTTATGCAAGCACCTACTTCTGGACAGTTTTCTAAACTCACACATATCTAGAAAACTAAGGCCATGTACATCTGGATCTTCTGGAAGAGACGGACAGGTTCCTTAAGATCCCCATATCGAGCATAGGATGAAACCAAGGCATCATTTAATTTCCCACTGCTTAGATGTGCATTGATATTGTATTCCAGGATACACTATCTCTATTTGGTACAATCTCAAATATATATTCTGTAGTTTCTGGATATCCATTCAGGATGTGTGCAGACATCATGGTGTTATGCTCAGGCACAGCATCAAAAATGGTGCTGGATTTAGCATACAAACTTATCAGGGCTGTTCTAAGAACATTATTCAAGTCAAATTGATAACTAATGATGTAGTTATAGGCAATGGTGCAAGATGGATGTTGTGACATATACCTGTATCATTGATGGCCTCTGTAAAGCAGGCAGGCTTGAAGAAGCCTGCAGCCTTATTGGAGAAATGGTTAGAAAGCATCATGCTCCCAATACTGTGACATATGATTCTCTTATTCATGGCTTTTGTACAATCAATGAGATGAATAAAGCACTGGCCTTGCTGAATGAAATGGCTAGTGTGTAGTCCTGATGTTATTACATACAGTACTGTTATCGAGGGTCTTTCTAGACGATATATACGGCCTTCCGCCTTTCTAGAGCAAGAAGGATTTCTGAGGCATCTAAGTTGTTTAACGAAATGAAATAAAGGAAATGCAAACCCAATGTTGCCACGTTTAATTCTCTTATTCACGGTTTGTCCAAATCAGATAATATGGACATGACATCTAACCTGTTAGAGGAGATGCTCCATTCAGGCTGCATGCCTGATGTTGCCACCTATAATGTTTTAAAGAATGTGATCTATCAACATACCACAAAGGCTCTTCAAGTTGTTCTCCATTGCCAATGGCTTGGGCATTCACATTGCTCATACTATCAGTAGAGGAGCTCAGATATGCATAGCACTGCCGGTAGACAAAGACCTTCCCTCTGAAGTGATTCTTAGATGTGGGGAATTTTATTCTTGTTTTAAACTTCAGCTTCTTAATGCTCTAGACTTGCAGCGATGGTTCCCTTCTGTCAAATTGCCTACCCAACCTGCCTA